>JALGBA010004301.1:8500000-8680000 GCA_023970755.1 Azemiops feae | reverse complement strand
CCCATCTCATCTATATAACTCCGGGTGGCTTACAAACAATTAAAACAAATATTTTAAAAACACCAATAAAAAAGAACAATGCAATCAATCAATCAATCAATCAATCAATCAATCAATCAATCAGTCAGTCAGTCAGTCAGTCTGTCTGTCTGTGTATGTGTATGTACATGTATCTACAATGTGTGCGCGTGTGTGTGTGTATATATATATATATATATGTAGTCAGACAATAAACATAATTGATAGTGATATTTAGTTGGGTAATGAAACATCTGTAAACCAAGTTCAGAGAGCACTCAGGATTCCACAATTTAATCCTGAACTACAAATATTATCTTCTATTGCAAATAACTTATCCTGAGAAATGTCTGAATATGCATTTATACACAAAACATGTCTATATTGTTTGACCAATTCCACTGTCAGAGCTAAAGTTCCTAAAATTAGCCAACTGGCTTTCAGGCCTAAAGCAGGACTAGAAATCACACTCTCCTGGTGCCTTAACAACTATACCAAACTGACTCTCATTCTATTAAATTCTGTTATGCTATTAATTGTTCTATTCACTTCTATTAAATTATCTCATTCTATGAAATTCTATTAAAGCGACTTTTCATCTTTTCAGCAAGCATTGAAGGTATTCCACTCTTAGCTAATATTTCATTTGAAATTATAAAAGCAAGACTGTGGGACTCATTTTACATTATTATCTTTTAAGTCACAGTCATTTGGTTAAGTATGTTGGAAGGGTGGAGTTGTTTTTGTTAACGCATTTTGGTCCACTCTATGTGACTGTGAGAGTGAAGCATCAGTTGGGTTTTGGGCCTGAGTGTGTTTCTTCCATTTTTCCTAACGATAAGCTGGAAGTCATTTTTGCTGCATGAAAAACCCTCAAAGGGAATCTGGAAGCTTCAGCTGGTGCAGAAGGCAGATGTGCAGGCAGTTCTTTGAGCCCCTAAGGCTAGTCTCTGTTACACCGCTGTTCCACAACTGTTCCACAACTGACTGACAGTTTGCTTCTGGGTCCAACTGAAGGTGTTTGCTATCACACCTTGAAACCCCTTCATAGCATGGGTCCAGGGGTATCTGAGGAACTGGCTCATCCTGATGGGACTAAGCTGCCCCACTTCTGCTGGCAGAAGGGGCATGCTGTGGGCCTTATCAGCCAAGGAACTTTCTGCTGTGGCCTCACCCCCTCTGGAATATCATGCCCCCAGGTGAGATTTGGACCCACCCTTTGGGCCTTTGGAAAGACCTTAAAGACATGGCTTTGCCAACTAACCTGGGCCACTAGTGGGGGTATGGCATTTGGGAGGTGGCTAATGGAATAGTTGATACCCTATCTCAGTGGTGGTGAACCTATGGCACGCGTGCCAGAGGCGGCACTCAGAGCCCTCTCTGTGGGCACATGCATGCACTGCCGCCCCAGCCCCGCCTCCTCTCACGGCCCCCTCCTCACCAGCAGCCCTCCGGAGGAGAGTCGCCCCCGGGCACAGCCCACGCAGTGCTGCGCAGCCAAGGACATGGTAGCCGGGCAGTGGGGACAAGACTCCGCCCTTGCACGCTGTCCCGTGCAGATGATGCAGGGCACGGGCGGAGGGCGTGGCCACCATGGCACTGCTAGGCTGCCTGGGTGATCTGTGGTGGGCCGCGGAGGTGGGTGGTCCAATGGGCACGGTGGAGCGGGGACGGGTGGGGGGGGGGTTTGGGCACTTGGTCTCTAAAAGGTTCGCCATCACTGCCCTATCTCCTCCCTGTACACACTTTGCTCCCTCCCCCTCCATCCAGGTAAGTTTTATTCTAACTGAATTTTAAACATAAGGTCCCTGTTTATTTTTTTAATGTTTTACCATGCATTTTAATTGTATGTCTGTAGGCAGCCTAGAGTTGCCACTGGTGAGATGGGCAGCATACAAGTTTAATAAATAAATAAGATATGTGTGGATCTGGTAAAAAAAAAGTCAGGAATGGAGGTATCTGAAAGGGGCGTCAAAGGAAGGGAGCAAATGACAAAAATAGCTGCAACTTTTTGTAACTGCATTGTGATATCTCACACAGCTATGAAAGGGTGAAGCTTGTGCCACAGCAGCACAATGCGGCTTTCATCATTCTGTCAAAAAGTGTTGGATTCCGCAGGTGCCTTTTGTAAGAAATAATCTCCAACCCAGAGACCAGTGCAGATTCTGTATTTAAATGGCTGTTCTTGGACCCTCTGAAGAGTTTAATGAATTAATAGAATTCACATCTCGTGTATGTAACTCCGGATGGTGTACTATTATAAAACAGCAATATCGTACAATTAAAAATGTAAAATAGTTTAAAATAGTTTCAAGCACAGATATAAAATAAGACTGTGGGCTTGTGGACCAGCATCCTACAGTTTAGCCACCTCTTGGGTTCGCTATTTCTCCGGGATCCCACAAACCTTTTGAAGGAACCAGGTTCTGAGACACTACCCCAATGGTCTTCAAACCTGGCAACTTTAAGACTTATGGACTTCAACTCCCAGTTGAAGTCCACAAGTCTTAAAGTTGCCAAGTTTGAAGACCCCTGCACTACCCGTATAAAATAGGGTTGGGGTTTATTCTTAGTCAATCTACATTTTGGGATTCATATGCAATCTTCTTCTTCTTCTTCTTCTTCTTCTTCTTCTTCTTCTTCTTCTTCTTCTTCTTCTTCTTCTTCTTCTTCTTCTTCTTCTTCTTCTTCTTCTTCTTCTTCTTCTTCTTCTTCTTCTTCTTCTTCTTCTTCTTCTTCTTCTTCTTCTTCTTCTTCTTCTTCTTCTTCTTCTTCTTCTTCTTCTTCTTCTTCTTCTTCTTCTTCTTCTTCTTCTTCTTCTTCTTCTTCTTCTTCTTCTTCTTCTTCTTCTTCTTCTTCTTCTTCTTCAATGCAAATAAAAAGATAACTCTGATCAAAAGAGCCCTGATATTTGCCATAATAAATTCACCTGCAACTTCTGCTTCACTGAAGTTTAAAACATTTGGTTGATTATATGCAATTACAGAAGGTTCATTTTTCACCAAGATTATTAATCGTTGCACAGGGGATATTTTATTTGTTTGTTTTTGTTCGTTGCTGCCAATCTTGCTGTCTGAGGTGACTGAATTTCACCGACAAGTTCACAAACCAGGAGAATGATGGCTGTTCATGCTGCAGAGCTCTGCTACCTCTCTCAACACAGCAAATGTGAGTAGTTCTTAGGAAAGATGCCGAGAAACCATCTTGCTGGTGGGCTTTTGGTGAACCTTTGGTGCCACCAAGGGTTCTTTTCAAAGCCAGAGTTGCAATGGTTCAAGAAATGGCTCCACTCAGTGAAAATACATGATTGCAAATCACAACTATCAAGGAGATAGTGACTAATGAAAATGCCATCTACTGTATTTCAGGCAGACTAAAAATTCTGGGCAAAGCAACCACGAGAATATAGGAAATACATTCATTCCTCACAAATTCTGCAGATGTGATAAAATCCACACTCAGGGTGCAGAACAGTCATATCCATGCTCTGGGTGAATATTTAAGGATGTGGAAGGTAGGTTTCATCAGATACTTGAGTGAGTTTGCTATGACATTTTATCAGAATGAAGCCAAACAATTGTTCTAAGGGATCACATAATTTAGTTTCATGGAATGCAGTTGTTCACAGGGTGATAAAAGTCAGCATCTCTATCAAGTTTACAATGCCAATAGCAAAATATCTTAGGATGATAGAGAGTTTGCAACAGAATTTACTAATGGGTTTGAGTATACGATAATCGTCAGCTTTGGGTTTAGACCATCCATAATCCACAAGAATAGCAATAGCACTTGGACTTATATACCTATCCACAGTGCTTCACAGCACTCTCTGAGCAGTTTACAATGTCAGCATATTGCTCCCAACAATCTGGGTCCTCATTTTACTGACCGTGGAAGAATGGAAGGCTGAGTCAACTTTGAGCCAGTCAGAATCAAACTCCTGGCTATGGGCAGAGTTAGCCTGCAATGCTGCATCCTAACCATTGTGCCACTACGGCTCTTTCCACTGCATTGTTTCACAGGAGTATATTTATCAGTTGTTGCATCCATTATGTTTTCTCTGTATCTACAATGAAAAAATGCTGATCTTGTGGTAAACTGCAATATGTCCAGGAGAACTTCTTCTAGGTCATTTTGAAGTTCCAGTCACTAAGATGAAATACAGAAATATATTAGGAAGAAATTGTTTTTACTACTTAGAATCAGTGTCATATCATTACCATTGGTCAGCTAACAAAAATTCTGAACAGATTTTTTAAAAGTACTTTCTGAGGAACTGGTAGCCTACAAATGGAAGCTACTAGGATTCCATTTGGTTTTATCTCTTACACTAATTTGCATGAAATCCAGAAATGTGTCTTAAATGAAAAAAAAAAAGAGATAAAATTTAAATGTCTTTTTAAACATGCATTGAGCCTTAGGGGACCTATAGTAAACTAATATTGCTCTGCAATATTGTTCCAGCATTGAAACCTAATGAAAGAATGAGCAAAGATTATAAGTGCATTCTAAACAAGACACCAAACGTTCATACCCAGTGTCTAAGTCAGTTGTTTGTTGTTCTTGCAAGGGAAAGTATTTGCAAAAGTCCAAGAGTGCCAACAATTAGCTATTGATGTTGCTATAACAGATTTCAAAACAATTGTCACCCAGTATAAAGTCTTATGAGCTAAACATCTCCACTCTGGAACTTCTGTGACTCTTGGAATATTGCCGGAATCTCTATTTTTTAGAACCACAGGTGTCACACCATATTTTGATTATGTTGTGATTATGACATCAATAGAATCTGTATATGAATTCAGGAACTTCTGGATTATTTTGACAAATCTTGTATCCATGTGAAAAGAGATGTGTGCACTTAGAAATTCTGATGTTTTGGAGCTACCACATCAATATTTCAGTTGTTCATTCAAACCAAGGAAACAGTCCATTATTCATTCCTAAAACTGTCATTAAAAAAAAGGTTATTTCCCCTGTCCAGTCATGTCTGACTCTAGGGAGCAATGCTCAGCTCTGTTTCCTAACTGAGGGAGCCAGCATTATCCAAAGATGCTTCTGTGGTCATGTGGCTGCCATGACTATATGCTGAGGTTCACAGATTGCTCTTACCTTCTCACTGAAGTGGTACCCATTGATCTACTTGCATTTGCATACTTTCAAACTGCTAGGTTGGCAGGAGCTGGGGCAAGTAATGGGAGTTCACCCCATCATGCAGCACTTGGGTCTCGAACTGCTAACTTTCTGGCTGACAGCCCAGTGTCTTAACTGCTAGACCACTGCAAACCACCACCACCCATTCTAACTGTCATAGAGCTCCTGAATTTTTATGGTGTTTTCCTTCCAAAAAAGGCAATTATGGCAATTACTGGTAAATGAAGTAGATCCACAGCAAATAACTCATCAGCACAAAGATGATTTCCAGAATATCGGTAAATCTTATCTTCAGATTGTCTGCTTGAATCTTATGAAGAAAAGAAACTACTACTACACTGATCCTTATTGGTGTTATAGCTGTGCTTCATCACCGACTACCTGATGGTACAGGGGTTCCTATTACTTATTCTAGGATAGTTCTTCAGGTGAAGAAACCATCTACAATGACAACAAAGCTGTTTTATCATAGGAGTCTAGACATTTCACAACCTTCGCTATAGTAATATTTTTGTAATTCATTCTGAGCACAAATCTCTTTGGGATATCTTCTCTAACAGCAAGTCTACTTTCTTACAGTGTCATTTTGTATGCAGCACTGGATTTGTTGGCTTACTGTTTATGATCATACACTTGTTAATAAGCCAGGAAGAATGATAACTATCATTGGATAGTCTGTCATGTCAAACTCTGGATTTCACTGTGCTATCGGAATCTTGGATGCTCTACAGAATGCAGTCTTTCAGGCTAATCAATTGCAAGGCTGACTGACTTCTCAATCTAGGTTGTGTTTTAAAATGAGCATGGAAGAGTTGGCCAGCTAAGGAGTTGCCAGAAAAATGTAAGCTATTTGAAAACTGTCGACATGAGATGGCTGCCCATAAAGAATACCTTCAATGGAAAAATCATGTTGTTATTCCAGAAGTGGGGTTATGAAACCATTTTAGTATATTCGTAAATTGAACCTGAAACCTTTGGCTAAAAGTTGTGTCTTGTAGTCTGATTTAGACACTCAAGCTACTTAATGTAGATACCAAGGACATCTACTTTCCTCTTGGAAGTGACCAAGAAGTCTTGATTTATAATTCATATTGACTTTGTGGGACTATTTCAAGGAAGGAATTATTCTAATTATGATGGAGTCTTACACTAAATTGCTCTAGGTTGCTTTAGAACTCTCTCAAACATCTTCTGTAGTGATCATAGCACTACAGCATTGAATTGCCATCTTCTCAGATTATGGATCTGCACTCATGTCATGTGAATCGATGTAATATGTAGTCAGAAACATTTTACTGTCACAGATCTATTTCTTCATCCCCAAGGATTTGGTGAAGCCAAACTAATGATGTAGGTAATCAAGGATGCCCTGAAGTGAATTGTTGTGGAAGCCAATATATCTTCTCCTAAGCTCCTAAGCTAAGCTTCTCCTTGCATACAAACTATTTTATAAAATAAAAAAAATCAGCTATTGTATCATAATTACTCTTTCCCCGGACAATTTGCCCACTGATGGGCCTCCTCTCCCCTCTTCTTCCGTCCTTTACCCTTTCATTATTATATTGAATAAACAGTTTTGGTTCCATTGGGAATCTTTAAAAATGATTTGGATAAGGTGTGGGCAGTACTATGGCATAATCAAATGACACCTCAGCTCTTCCTGGACTAATAAAGCACTGCACTCCACTTACCACCAGCAATTTCTATAAATGAAACAGGTAGCTTTTCTTTAGGAGTATTGTATTTGGGAACTGGTGTAAAGCAGTAGAGTACAGAGTGTTCCTGTTTGTTATTGTAATCAGTTACTCATGTGCTGTGCTAGGATATTTCATTCCTTTTCTCATTTGGTTTGGTTTTCCCCTCCCAACAATCTTCCAGCCTGGGATAAACTTGGTTTTCTTGTGGCTGTTTTCAAAAACTTCTCCCTTGGGATTTCAGTTCCCAAATCAATTTTGCCCATCAAACCTCTGGTCCTCCCCTTCCTTGTGTGTGGATGGCTCTATTTAATTGCATAAGAGCAAAACTCCAGAAAGCAACAGAATGAAGTCTGCACCAATAACTTATTGGCTTTTGGTGCTGGGTCTCTGTGACATTCGTATGTACCAGCCAGTTTACTGGCTTGCAGTTTGTGAATCACACAGCAATCACTAGCCACAAACTGTAACCAACGGAAGAATGTTCTGCAGAAGCGTGCAATACTGCCTTCCCAAAATTACAAGCTATCCAGTTCTCTTACACGTAAATAAACAGGAACTTTGTTCTGTCAAAGCTCCTCTTCTTTCCAAGCGCTTGTTAAGCCACGAATTGGCTGCCAATCCTATCATCTTCGAGATTGTACTGTGCCCTGGAACACTGAGGATAGATGCGCTAAAGTTTCACTTTGCAATGACTGTGTTTACAAAAACATATTTAAAAAATGTGTCATCCTGCTCACCAACATCTCTAAAGCGGACTTGGGATCCCACTGTGTCAGCTAGAGAGCTCGGGCCCCCCAAGACTTTTAAAGCTTCTCAGAAATGAGATTTTGAGATTTTGTGGCAAGATGAATGGAAACCAGTAAAGGTAATTATGATTAGCTGGTGGTTTACCATGGAAGTTAAGAATAAAAATACACTTACTTAAAAAAAAATCCCCCATGTATTACTTCTTTTCTTTCTTTTTCCTTTTTCTGCTAGTGAGCCCTTTTGACTCAGGATTGATGTTGGCATTAGAAGGCCATTGTGTGGTTAGCAATAAGTGGAATGAATCTTGTGGACTAGACAAGCTGGCATGAAGGAGAAGGTAACATAGACAGAGGCGAGCTAGAGTCCATCATATCCAGGCAGTTTTGTTAAAGAAGAGATGTGGCCTATTTGGGAGAACCATAAAATCCTGACGATCTCTAACTCTAACCCTATAATTGGTGCAAAATCTACTAAAACATTTTGGATATATGGCTCTCCAGTTTCTTGTTTGAAGATCTTTAGTGAAAAGGAGCATCTTCCTCCAAAAAGCATATTATTCCACTACAATATTTATTAGTTCTTATTATAAAGAAATTCCTCCTAGTGCTTAACCTAAATCTACTTCTCTGTAATTTTTTTATTTATTTTTTATTTTATTTTTTATCAAAGTATAAAATACAAAGAAAAAAAAGGTGGAAAACTAAAAGAAGAGGGAGGGGCATTGCAAGCACAAAATCCGGAAGCAATTTCAAAATAGAGACAAGATTAAGTATATTCTCTTCTTTGGGTAACTTCTGTGTAATTTTGATCCATTGGTTCTGGTCCTGACTTTGAGGGTGGTAAAGAATATGTCTACTCCTTCTTCTATGTAACAATCCTTTTGATATGGAAAGATTGCTATCATATCTCTTCCTAGACCAAGACTAAACACACCTGCTTCATTTAACTATTCTTTATAGAAGTTGGTTTCTAGTTCACCCAATATTTGGTAACACTCCTTCAAATTTGCTCTCCTTTGGTGTTCTAGTCCAGAAGTGGATATATTTTCCCAGGGGGAAGGGTCTGACCAGGACAGAGTAGAGTCAGACAATAACTTCCTGGGATTTGGACCTGGAATTTGTGTACTGCATCCCAAAAGTAATATTTGCCTTTTTAGGCCTGCATCATACCAACCATGGTAAAATAACTTGTGAATTTATTTATTTGATTCTTATCATGCCTTTATTACTTTATAAGTAACTCAAGGTTGTGAACATGCATAACAGTCCTGCCTCCTTCTCTCCCCCCCCCAACACAACAACTCTGTGAGATGGGTTGGGCTGAGAGAGAGTGACTGACCCAAAGTCATCTGGCTGGCTGAATGTGCATTCAGAAATAACATTATAATGCTATTCTATATTGCATTGCAATGTGAGGCTAATTTTTATTTCCTCCTTCTCCCCCAAACTCACCTACAGCCATTTTTATGAGTGGTGATGATGGTGTCTCTTCCTGAAAGGAACTGGAAACAGTCACTCGCTCTTTCTCAGACACCAGAACGGGCTCCTTAATTTCCAAAGAGCAAGCAGGCAACCTTAGTTGAGAGATGGCCCGCTAGCTAAATCAGTTTCCTTCTATAAATGTTGTTTACAAACTGGAGGGAGTTCTGACCAAAGTAACCAAAGACTTATGTTTATGGATGGAAGAAGATTGATTTATGACTGGAGATCGCATTTGGCTCAGAAGAGACTAAGGCAGTAGGAGAGCTTTGGAACTCTTCCAGAAAAGGGACAGGAGGAATTACTACAAAGTGGGAGGAATTCTCACTATCTGAATGTTTCCCAAAATTGAATATAGTTTGAATAAGCATATATCTATCATAATTAACTAATAGAAATGGACACAGATACAGCCATCTGATAGCCAATGCAGCTGGTTCAACTTTATATTTTCAAAAGAAGATGATGATGAAGTCACAGCAGATGGCAACACTTGGCTGACCCTGACTGATCTTGGAAAAAGCTGAAAAGTGTTGGACTTGGTTAGAACTTAGATGTGAGAGGAGGACATTGAGAAGCCCTAGGGCTAGGAGGTAAGAAACCACATGCCAGGAGAAGCAGGAAAACACATGTTGTTTCCAAGAAAACTGTATGGACATGTCCACAGGTGTGGAATTTGACTTGGAGCAAATAGCAATAACAACAGCAGTGACAATAATACGCTGTTATCTATATAAGCATACTGATTCAGTTGTACCTAGGTCTATTGGGTACATTTACATCATGTGGCCCGGGCAAAATTTTGCTTATTTTCAAACATGCCATACATCCTTCCCTATCAAGTGCTACAAATGAAAATGATCAATGACTCGCTTTTTAAAAAAATAATTTTTATTAAAGGCTTTTGCAATCATTTTAAAAATGACAGAAACAGAAGAAGAAATAGAAAAAAACGTGGTAAAAGAAAAAGTGAAGAATAACAAAAAAGCAAGAAAAAGAAAGATGATAAAGAAGCAGCTTCCAATCTTTGCAACAGTTACAAACATAGCAATTACCATTTCCATCCTCCCATCTTGCGTGCCATAGTTCCTTTCTTCCCATAAACAAACCTTTTTAATCAATAAATCTCCAAATTAGTAATTTGTTTTTTTAGAAAGCCGTATAAAGGGTTTCCAGTTTTTATAAAAGTAATTGTAGTTTCTTTCTTGATCAAACAAGTCGATATAACCATTTCTGCACAAACTCAGCCATCTTCACAATCTATCGTTCCATTTTTGGTAACAATCAGTGCCTTATTTTAAGGCTGGCATATCATGCAGACTTGATGCAATGTTTCTTCTTCTACTGAAAAAACTAAGGCAATGGTTGGCAAATTTGTTTATGGATTCTTTCTCTCGCTTCTTCTAATATAAAATACATTTTTGTGCTGGGTCATAAAATCTCTTTAAACAAACACCGAGAATAGTTTGTAGCCATGCTTCTCGAAAGGAGACATACTAGATGTATGCCACTAGACTTCTAATGAGCTTTCTATAAAATCAAGATGGGTGCTCTGCTTATCAGCTCTGATCTTATACTTCTTTGATTTGCATGTCCATGTCTGCTAATTTCTGACAAAGCCTGTTTTCCTTTGCAAATTTGGAAGTGCAAATACCCCAGTATATTACAATAAGTTATTCATCTATGTCATTGGAGGTTTGAATTAGCATCTAAGAGATTTATTAAGCCACTTAGTACTGAGGGAAGCATTCAGATCAGACAAATACAGAGGTTAGTCTTTGTTTGCCTGATTGCTTCCTGCTTGAGCAGTAAAAAAAAACAACCATCCCACAGTTTATATTCTTGTGAAATGCCTAGGCTGACAGCCTTTTAAGCTACACTATTAGCACTATAAACTACCATATGCATCCATGTTTTGACCTTGCTCAGGGCTGTGGTTGGCACTGGCTAGCTGCACTAATGATGTTATCTATTTTGTGCAATGAAACGTATGCAAATAAACCACCAAGCTAAGAGAGTACCAAGGACCCCCTTCATTTCAACCCTGAGTTACAAATATTCTCCTTTATCAATAGTATCAAGGTCACCTGAAGTGTTAGCACCGCTTTATACTGCCTTGGTAAAGCCACACTTGAAATACTGCATCCAGTTTTGGTCACTACAATGCAACAAAGATGTTGAGACTCAAGAAAGACTGCAGGGAAGAGTAATGAAGACGATTAGGAGCTGGAGGCTAAACATAGGATGAACAGTTGCAGGAACTGGTTATATCTAGTCTAATGAAGAGAAGGACTAAGGATAACATGATAGCAGTCATCCAATATTTGAGGGGCTGCCACAGAGAAGAGGACCTATTCTCCAAAGCACCTGAGAGCAGGACAAGAAGTAATGAATAGAAACTAATCATGGAGAGATCCAATCTAGACATTTCATTCACTTATCTGGATCACTTGCAGAAGCCAGAAGATGCTTCCATGCAAGTGCTGCCTATGCGTTGAAACCTCTTCCATCTCTCATTTATATGTTGAATGTTGAAGAAAAGCACAGCAAAGCAGTGTGATAGCTTCTGTTTGCTTTTAGAAAGAGAGGGATATGTGGCTTTTCCAAACAGCTTTGCTCAAACCTGGAGTTCTGATTTTTCTTTCAGAAAATATGTTTATGAGTATTGAATGCAAACTATTTATAGTCTACATTGCAGAGAAATGGTTGTAGAGTTAAACAGATAAGTAAAATAATTTTATACAGATCCATCATCCATCTAATGAAAGAGAGTGAGACAGAAGACAAAGATAGTGACTACTGAATTGCAACCAGAATCAATTTCAGCAATTTGTCCTAGATACTTGGACATTTTGCATATCCAGACTGTTAGTCTGACAATCTATTGATTTGCTACATCATTACTTGGTTAAGAAAGGGAAATGTTAGAAGCTGTTGCTTAACATGGATCCCCATGTTTCAACTGAAATTTGCAAAACATTTAAATTTCGCTATAATACATAATTCAGCAAAATAAGATTAGACACATCAGGCCCATAGAGCTCTAAAGAAGCCCCTTTCTTCAATCAAAGAGGTATTTTCAGAACTTCCTTTCAATGCTATGATCAGTCCAGATTTTTTTTTTCAGTTCCTTAATTCCATGCAACAGGATGAAAACAGCAACTGGCAAATTAAAAATTTTCAGTTTGAACTCCTGTTGGAATTTATTATGACAGCCTGCAAATAAAGCAGAATAGAAATTGATTCTCCATTTCCTTACAATTCAGCTACACAAAGGTATTAAGTCCATTTAAGATATTAAGTTATGAATAATTCAAAGGCCCCTAGAAACAAAGTTGCAGGAAAAGCCGATGTTAAACGGAGATGAGTGATGAAGTTTTTATCTTTATTATCACCATCGTTAGGGCGATAATCGATTAGCATCCTCGATTGGCAGAAGCTGTGAAGAAAGCAAGTACCATTCCAGACAAGTTTCTTGGGCTCTGCTTATCTCACCCCACAGTTTCCTCAAACCTTTGAGAAAAACAGAAAAATAAATTGGGCATTACAAGAGGGTTGCAATAGTACCCATGCTTATTACAAATCCACTTCATTAGGCTCAATGGGACCAAGTTCCAAAGAACTATGTTTACAGTAAATCAGAAATATAATGTTAGTATATGTATATATTTCTCTTTCAGACATCTAACTGTCTGGAAATTCATTATTCTTTTTCTATTTGTTGAAAGTATTACATACAACTGAAAATTGCTTCTTGTTTTATTATAGGTGAAGGGATCTTATGCTAGCTTATGGTGGCAAAAATCAGGAGTCTGATAGCATCTTGTCTAATTAACAAATTATATTAAAAGGCAGAAGCTTTCATGAGAAGGATCTGAGTTACATGTTATGAAAGCGTATGTCTTTTAATAAAATGTTTTATCCAGAAAAGTCCTATCGGCTTCTTTTTAATGTTTTGCTTCATGTTTCATGTGCTGTTTGTGATATCTGAATTTTAACAATTCTGTTTGGTGCAGTACAGTGCAATACAGAACGTGACATATTTTTCATTGGTAACACACAATGTGTAACAGGCCCTATCCTCACCCTCCCCTTTTTAAAAAAATAATATTTCATTCTAGGCCAGTCTAAACAAAATGAGCAGAGAACATAATATTATCCCAATGGCCATAAAATAGGGAACACACTTCTGGAAGACAAATGGACTGAAGAAATGATGGCTGTCTACTTTCTGTGCTCAAGGTCAATATAAACCAGGAAAGAGAGAGAGAGAGACAGGTTTGGCCAATTGTGTATAGCTGATTCTGACCTGGAGAGTGTATTAAACGTTTTTGCTGCTTCTATCAACAAGGGGGTTTGGAAGGACATGCATTTGATTACCTTTATTCCTTTGAGGGGAGTGGCACCATTCTGTGTACTCCATAGGCTCTCTCTGGGTGAGTCCACCATACCCACTTGCTACCAGCAATGGACTCCTTGCAGTGTGAGTGCAAGAAGCTCCCTCACAATTGATTGCTCCCTCCCACTTCACCCTGCATCCTTCCTTGGTACCCTTTGCCCTACTGTGTCAGGTGCAAAAAATCAGGATCACATGTTAAGTTCCAGCTAAGAAGATAAGAGTTAATGGAATCGCTTATGGCAGCAGTCCCCAATCTCTCCAGCTTTGTGGACTGGTGGTGGTGGCAGTGGCAGCGGATGTGGGGAGAGGGCATGGTTCTGTCCGAGCGGTGGGCGAGTATGCGCATGTGTTCAGCTCCATTGGCATGAGTGGTGGGCGCGTACACCTGCTGCTTGCAGAAATGGAGCTTTGCATGTCTACTTGTCCACCATTCACTCAAGTGGAGCTGTGCCCACTGCTTGTGCAGATGGCTCTGAACAGGCAGTGGACTGGTACTGGGTTGTGCCAGAGGGTGGCACAGAGGGTGGGGGACCCCTGGCTTATAAGAATATACCATCCCCAGGTTCTGCCTCTTCTTCATCTACCTCTGAGTCATCAGAGGTATGGAGGAGAAGCATGGAACACCCACTGTGCCTTCCAAGTCGTGTGTACTTGTGTCCCACCAGCTGGGTTATTTCTGAACCGAGGTCCAGGATACTTTTCAAAATGTGCTAAACCTCTCTTAAAAAATAGTCAGGCTGGCAACTGCAGGTGTGGCAGCTGGGCAAGGAGGGAGCAGGAGGGGGCATTAGTAACATCCCTTCTCATTTCATTCAGAAACGATCTTCTGCAAGGGTGACCTGCCAATCTGGTCAGGATATTACAGAACGTAGGATGAGCACTTTCTCAGAGGAAACCTAGGTCCATTTTCAGAAATTGCTAGACTGGTTACATGCTCAGAGCACCTTCATTTCTTCAACCCACTAGACAGAGACTTGACCCAAGTTCAACCACCATTCAAAATAGCCCCCCCTTCAAATAAAACTATGGTTTTCTGTCTTTTCTGCTATTAGAGGAACAAGCCAGGGCTATTCATTAGTGCCATTCTTGGAGAATCAGAAATTGGGAATCAGGGTAGGCAGTTTTATGCTGGCTGAAAGACTGATAGATTGCACTTTAACATGCCCATAGCTCCCATTGTTCTAAAGGATACAAAGTTTGATCCTTTTTTCCCCATTTCTGTGAAGAAAGGAGAAGTTCCTTATCAACAACAGTAATAATAACAAAAAAATATGGAAGAATGCCTTTTTTCTTTTTGCTCCTCTCTGCTTTTAGATACCCCAACATGGGAACAAAAACAAAAACCTTTATTTGGCAGTAGGGGGAAAGAAGATGTGCATGAAAAGATTTGGCATTCATCAAGCATTCAAACACTTGGCCAAGGTTGAGTTGCTGTGCATTTTCTGTGTCGGTGCTTAGAAAGTGTTGTGATTTAAAGGAATAACATGGGGCATGTATGCCTATAAATGGAAGCTGGCCTCGATACGAGTCAGGCTGGCCTCTGCCAATGCAAACAAGAGGAAAGCAGCTGGTCTCAGAGCAACGGGAACCTAGCAAAATCCAAGTCTGTTGAATCATAGTTTTACGTTAGTTTTTAACTTCATTTGAAAGCTACATAAACACAGGCTTTGTATTAATAACAAAGTCAGCTCGGAAGTATGAAGGCCTTCTGGGAAGCTCATCCTTCTGGACAGAATTAAAGGGAAGGAATGGCTATTAGTGGCCCTTTGTAAGATTTTAAATGTCTGGGAACAGTTGCAGCATGAAACCGTGACAAGGCATCAGCGGGAGTTTTAATAGTGTTGCTTCTAAGCAGAATTTAGAGCAGCAGAAATAAAACTCATTTTATGTGATATTTTCGGGAGACGTACGTTCCAGATGAATGGTTTTCATCTTGAAAGCGTTGTTAGGGCTGTTTAAATACGTACGTAAATCAGTACAAAAAAGTTGAGGTGAAATGGATTTTGTCTATTAAATTCTCAGCCAAAGTTAAGAATTCATATTAAATCAACATCCATGGATCTTGAGAGATAAGAGATGATCATTCTGGATCTTCTGCAATGTCCCAGTTCAAGTTTGTCTGGAGGAATTGGGGTGGGGGAGGATGGAAGTTACTCCAATTCAACATCAGAAAACATTCCAAGCCATGGTTGCCTTGTTGTATCTGATTAATATATGATTAGAACAATTCTCCCTCTGTATCCCAGATATCTGCATATATTTATTGGACATTTGTTAGGCATATATATATTCCAACAGTGTTGTTTCTCAAAGATTTTATATCTGTGATAGAGATCCCTATTTTTCTACATTATTTTCCACCTTTTCTTATATAGTACCTCCTCCTGTTTTTCTAATCATTTCTTCCAAATTTCTCATGAAGGTATTTTGAGTTTACTTTTCATTGGCACTGGCCAAGGGTGCCCCTGCTGGGATTTTTGTCTGTTGCAGTACAGATGTTTCCATCTTTCTGAGCCTCCCTGGCTGCTTACACTTCCCCATCTGAGAACTGCCAAGTTATGTTTTCCTTGGAATTTAATGGAAGTAGGGAAGCTGAGAAGGTTACAGATTCCCAGGGATATGACTTTTCATTGACAAGCAGGACATTTACAGAGACCTTTTGTCAAAAGGACTTATTGTTAAAGCGAATTCTCATTTTTCAATTTGGATATGAATTTATGGGCAAAAATGCAGGGCATTTTTCTGTGGCACTAACCTATCTCTGGATCCCTCGTTGTGTAGCTTAGGCCTTTCTGCCCAGATTTCCAAGGTTTGGTGGAGAAAGTATTCTCAGGTCAAGAGTCATAAGCAGAAGCAATGTATTCTAAGCAAAGTACTTCAGATTGTGTAAATGAAGCATTGCAATTTTCTGATTGCTCTATATTTGCATTTTCCTCCTGGGCGCTTGGACAGATTATATTTCTGTTTGCTTGATTTGTATAACATTTATATCAAGAGAGAAGTTGCTACACTATTCAATCAGCATTTGGGGCAGCCCAAAGAAATAATGATGTGTATGAGAATATTATGTTCTGGCTAGAGCTAGGGCTTTTTTTTTTTTTTGGGTGAGGTTTGACACTCAGTATGAATTGTATTATTTTAAATCAGTGAATTTATAGATTAAAAATTCTTCCTACTCGGCTGCTTGACTTCAGTCATTTTCCTCTTCCTACGATACTGATGGTGTGGATTAGTTTTTGAAAACAACTTTTCCTGCTACCAGCCTGCAGTTTCTTTCAACCAATCAGAACATATTGACATAATGCTATGTAATCAGTTTGACTTATAATGACATAACTGAGAGCAAACAAACTGAGAGAGCAAACAAAGACCTCTTGTTACCTTTTTTTTTTATGACTCATCTCATCCAAGTAATTGGGGTGATGCTCCATGCTTTGTTTCAGTGCCGTGAAACCATTAAGAACCAATATCCCAATCTAACAGTAGGGATACACAGAGAAATGCTAACTGTATTAGAAAGTATGTGTTGAAGCGCCTGCGTTCACTCAGCATACCAAGACGTAACTAGTTTGGGCTGAACTTAGCATGTTGTATGAGCCAAACCAATTCTGATTGATTCAGTAAACATGGTTAAACTGTCTTAGCGCAATTTGTGAATTAGATTTTTGAAACTAGACAACTACCTGCTATTAGCTTGGGGTGATCTAATAGACCTTGATTTGCCTTACTCATGGGATGTTTCAACCTCACCCTGATATTTATTTTCATGGAAAAAATGCTGAAAATTTTGGGAGGTTTCATTTCATGAGAGATGTGTATGAAAATGCTCATCAAATGTTCTCAGGATTTGGCTTAGCATGCGTCCTGGCAAACATGACTTCCAGCTAATTAAATTAATCAATATTCTTATCCCTGGAATTATTCTGAGTCTCTCAACAAACACAACAGTTTGCAACATTCTGACTAATGTATCTCAAGTGTATGATTTGATTTCCACTTGAGGCTTTTGGAGGGCTAGCCATTGGTTTCTCTTATTAAGTTACAGCTCACTGCACTGGATGTTTTCCCAAGAGCAAGAAGAAAGGACACTGTGGTTTGATGTTATTGTAACCTGAATTTGGGGTTGGGAACAAATCTTCTACAAAGCAATTTTTTTTTCATCTTCTGTTTCAGCCAGCATTGATCAGATAGCCAAGGACACTGTTTTTATACAGCAGTTGTTAGTGCCATGGTTTCTTCAGAAACAAGCAATGCTGTCTTTGTAAGAGCCATCGACAAAGCTTTTAGAGGTCTGTTTCCAGAAAGAGTGGGGATTTCTCCATCTCTTTTTCTAAAAAAATTTGCCCCCCTATCCTCTAGAAAAGTCTGTGAACTAAACTGATTTGTTTGTTTTTGGTGAACCTGCTCCTCGTTTGAATTCCTTTCAGATCAGAACTCTTAACAATATGGGGTGTGATTTTGATCCATAATAGCTGGATTGGATTCCTGGGATCACTGATCTCCTGACTTCTTAGACAGTGGGAAAGTGGGAATTAAATTGATGATACTTTCTAGAGTATTTTGATTTCCTCCCCTCTCAGTCCCAGCAAATATGGCCAGTGGCAAGGGCTAGTAAAAATTGTAATCCCAAATACATGAAGGTACCAAGGCCTATTCTAACCCAGGCTTAAACTGATGACCCAGCAACCAGTTCTGGACTTACTTAACTTTATTGCATGCACAACCTCTTGATCTTCTGGGACATAAAGTTAGCTCACATTTTATCTTCAAACAAGGCAAGGAAAGTTAATGCAAGCAATATTAATTATCTCCAGATCATCCAGTCTGCCCTGGGGCTGTGTTGAAACTTAAATCTGAGTCTCCTGGGCCCAGCCCAACCCTTCAAGGTCATTTGTTGGCAAGGAAAGGAAGTAAAGATACATATGTGAAACGTGTGGCTGGGGGAGGGAAGAAAGTAAAGATGGCATTTTGACTGCATAATCAAAGCCTGGCTTCCTTTTGGTGTGCATCACACATAAAAACAGAGGCAAGGCTTTGATTATGTGGTGGTAGCCACCATCTTGACTTTTTTGATCTTCCTGGGTCATAGCAGAAATCATTTTCATATATTGTGTAAGATCTCAACTGTCTATTTCCAACACTCCCTAGCCTTAAAAAAAAAATAGCTATGTTCCCAGAAAGAAACTATGCCACCAAAATCTTAAACTGAAATTCAGAAACATTTCCTCTCCTTTTCCTCTTTCAGATCCTTTTCTCTCAGCCTCATTTTTCTTTCTCCAAGGAACCAGCTGTGTCTCTGCTCTTGCTTTTTTTCACTGGACAAATTCTCAACTGTGAAAACAGGTATTTTCCACAATTCCGCAAATATTCATTTTTGTGTTGCTGAAGCGCACTTATATATCTCTTATTTCCATGCCTTCAGTGGCAGATGTCTTACAGAAATTAACAAATGAAGAGTTTAGGAGCATGGAAGGAAATAATACAAAAAGTAAGTATAAAAGTATAAAAAAAGCCATTATTCTGAATCAAGCTATGTATATCTCATACTGGGCAAGAGACCAGCAAGGACTTGGACAGATACTCCACAATTTGCTTCTTGAACTTGAGGTGACCTTGACTGAACTCAAACATGAAAAACATAAGAGCCAGTTTGTTCTAGAGATTAAAGCAACAGGCTAGAAACTAGGAGACAGTGAGTTGTAGTCCTGCCTAAAGTATGAAAGGCAGCTGGGCGACTTTGGGGCAATCGTTCTCTCTCAACCCAACTTACCTCACATGGTTGTTGTGAGGGAAGTAGAAGGAGGAAGGAGTATTAGGTATGTTCACTGCCTTGAGTTATCTATAAAAATAAAAAGGGAAAATAAACAAACAAACAAACAAACAAACAAACAAACAAACAAACAAACAAATAAATAAATAATGTCCTCTACCATTAAACTATGAGCCCCCCCTTTAAAAAAATATACTATACATCTATTACATTGAATAAAGTTAGTAGAAAATGTCCACATACATCCTATTTATTCATTCAAATCTTCAGTTTTCTGATTACCAGTTTGAATTCTGAGATCACCTCTGTGTAGAGAAGAAATCCAAGACCACCGCAGCCAGGCCTCCCAATGCTTCAGTTTTTCTGTGGCTGCTTGTGCTGCTTGCGGCAGGACGCCATGTGCCACTGTTTGTGGCAGGATGCCGTGCGGTGCTTCGCACTGGTCCTGCCAACCCTGGTCGGATGCCATGTGGCTTGTCTCTCTGGTGCCGCTGCTCATGGCCATATGCCACATGGCGCATCACGCTGCTGTCTCCGCTTGTGGCAGGATGTCGTGTGGTGCTTCACGCTGGTGCCACTGCTCGTGGCAGGACACCGCATGGTGCATTGCACTGGTGCCACCACTTATGGCAGGATGCCATGTGGCTCATCGTGCCAGTGCTGATGCTCGTGGGAGGAGGCCACACAGCATGGTGTGCCATGGTGCACGCAAGCAGCAGCACTGGCGTGATGCACTCCTCCTGCCGCGAGCGGTGGTACTGATGCAATGCGCCATGTGGCATCCGGCTGCAAGCAGTGGCACCACTCTCAGTGGAAAGAAATTAAATACTGAGAGGAAATGTGAATTGCATCTCTTCCAGTCCGTAGTGGAAAGAGAGTTTAGACAGGATTGCAGCACTGTCCCAGAAGGGCAGTGATGAAACTACAAAACCTAGTGCTTCTTGTGAAGCTTCTTGCTTTAATGAAGAGTAAGCAAAAAAGGCCTTTATCTTGCATTACAAAGGACATGTCAACGGTGCTAACATTGGATGTTCTTGCTTTGACAATAGATGGAAATGCAGCCATTTTTCGCTATTGCTTTTAGAGTTAGTTGATGCTAGGAGGGGGAATGTGGATGAGAGTCCAGCTAGTCATAACAATAATAACTCAGCCGTGGGAATCCAAGGTTATTGGGCCCAGAGTTGATAGAGTTTTGGTGGGCTGGAGAGCTGAGGAGAAAACCCATGCTTCAAGCTAATTGGGGAATGTGATTTATGACTGTTTATTAGAGGAGGGAATTGTGCTTTGTATCCAGGAGAGGGGAATTTAGTTTTTGGTTTCGACTATGTAGTGCCAATACTTTGTTTCTCGAATAAAAGATTCTTTAAGGTAAACAATGCCTCGAAGTTCTTTTGAAGAGTTTCATCTGTCAGAACCATGACAGGACACTTGTTTTAGCAGAGCACATTTCCTGGACATAAGTCTCATTGACCACAGCGAGGCTTCCATCTTCTGAGCCAACGAGGTGTGTAATGCTACACTGCAGATGTTTTCATGGGACAAGATTTTTCTCTCTGTTTAACCAAACTATCAACTTTTAAAAAGGGATACACAATAGGGTAAGTTAGTTTTCAATGTAGAAACATAGATGGTCCTGCTCAATGGCTAGTTTGAATAGAACATTGTGGTGACTACTGCATATTTTAATCATGCAAATGCTAACTGCCACATGATCCTGTGACAAGACTGCAGACAAAGTGCTACACTGATGTTTTAAAGCATTTTGTTTTGCTTCAGATCTGATATATTTCCCTGATAAAGTGAATCCGAAATATTAACACCCATTTCGCCTCACGGCCAGATGGGCACCAAACAAAATGATGGGTTCCTATCAACTCAACAGCTTACAATATTTTTTTGTTAACTTTAAGTTGACCTAAAACCCAGTATTGCCTCAAATGGAATGATAAATATCCTTTTGTTTCTGTTTCTTTTACTGTTATTTCTGTTTAAAATGTTTTGCATTTTGGTGAAATATATCACCAATATATCATGAGGAATAGATATCCTAAGCCAGGGGTAGGCAACCTTGGCTCTTTTATGACACGTGGACTTCAGCTCCCAGAATTTTTAAAAACCTGCAAAGTGCCTCTATCCAAGTTACAGTTATCAAGATGAAGATGAGTGAAATCACCCTCTTTCAAATTTTCTTTAACTGTAAAGGAAGATCTGGTGAACTGAAGCAGGTTCTGCAAAAGTGGAGGTGACGATCCTGGCAAAGACAAAGGAACCAGTGAATACACTAGTTCCTAGGAACCTATCCAGCAAGGAGAGGATGGCAGATTGCCCCCATTTGCTTAGGACAGGGGTAGGCAACCTTGGCTCTTTTATGACACGTGGACTTCAACTCTCAGAATTCCTGAGCCAGCACAGCTGGCTCAGGAATTCTGGGAGCTGAAGTCCACGTGTCATAAAAGAGCCAAGGTTGCCTACCCCTGGCTTAGGATATCTATTCCTCATGAGAAGACCACAGGTTTGTGATTTTCCATGGGTTTGGGTGCTGGAAGGTGAGGGGATTACCCAGCTTGCTCACAACTGCAGCAGAGACTTTTAAAGGACACTAAGTTTGCAAACCTCACTTTTTAATTACTTTTGGAAATTGCTCATTAAATATTTTTAAGATGTTACAGTCCTTCAGACCAAAACGTTTGAAAATGCCTTCAATCCTGAATGAAAGAACATTTTAATCATAGACTTAAGAATTTTTAAAAAATCTGAAATAAATAGCAAAAAGCTAAATAAGAGTTTGATCTTACAAAGATAAATAGACTGTAGGTCCAGATAACGTTGGAACATTTAAGCTTTTGCAATAAAATATTGGAATTAGCTATAAAGAACAAACAGCTTCTCATGAGAAATAGATTCTCTTTTGGTTTTTATGAGAAAAAAAGGTCAGGCAATTTAATGATTTCAAAACTGGACACTAAACAGGATAAAAATTTTTAGGTAGAGGAAAAATTTACATGCCTGTAAAAATATTGCAAAATGTTATAAAAATGAAGATACTGAAAGTGACTTTTGAAGAATGGAATATGGAATCAGAAAATAGTAGCAACAATGTTAATAATGATGTTTCTTACATAAATAGATTATGCCCAAAAAATGTTACTGAAGAAATGACAGATGTAGAACAAATTTTATCTGACAAGTAGGGATGGTATCAGAAGTGGATTTATAACTAAAAGGCCGAGAGAATGACTTAGAAAAGGTTGTTTCACTGGATTTAGAAAAGAAACAGGCTGAGTTTTTAAAATTTAAAAGGGAAATACAAATGACAACACAAGAGAGTGCTCTAGATAATTATTTCCTACTGGAATTACAAAAGGAGGCTTGTTAAAGCCTTGAAGAACTCTTTGAGATGGGACAAAGAAGAAATGAAGAGAAATCAAATCCTATGACAATATTTGAATGAACTAAAGATTAAGACTGTTGGAAGTAAAAGGAAGGAATAGAAAGTTTATTTGATCAAGATTAAAATAATATATGCTGTTACTTCTGGCAACTCTTTATGGACTTTCTGTTGACCCCAGGATGGAAAAAATAATGATGTTTTATCGATTTGTTTATAGATAAGAGATGGGATATGGAATGAAAGCATAAATGTTTGTAACCTTAGATGGGGTGAAGTATTGTTAAATTGGTTTATATTCTTGCACCTTTCACTCTTTCTATTTTCTTTCTACAAGTTTAGCTTGAATCAGATTTTACTTTATAGTCAAATTTCATCATACATATACATATACACATACGTATACACATATGTATGTATGATTCATTGACTAACAGTTTGAGGAACATTAGTAGAAAAAGAGCATTTGCAAATTTGTGGAAAAGGATCCATTCCACTTACCCCAACTCTTAGAGTTAGAAGGACTGGCAAGCATGGGAATGCAGCATCAAGAGAACAAAATGGTATGACAATAAGGGCAAATTCCTTGTGTGTCCAATCAATATTCTATTCTATTCTATTCTATTCTATTCTATTCTATTCTATTCTATTCTATTCTATTCTATTCTATTCTATTCTATTCTATTCTATTCTATCCCATCCCATCCCATCCCATCCCATCCCATCCCATTCCACTCCACTCCACACCACACCACTCCACTCCAAGTACTAGAATCACCTTCCCATTCTACCAATCCTAGCATTTTAGAGGCTGATACACAATATTTGTTTCTCTGCAGTGTTAGGTGGTATAGAATCACTTAGGAAATATCCTGGTCAGTTGTTAATGCTTTATAGGCATTCTGTTTCCTTTTCATGGCCAGGAATCTGGACCAGTCAGCTTAGATCTCTGAAATCAGGGTAATTCTTTCTCTCAATTGAGTGCCCAAAGAAGCTTTGCTTGAAATCTAACCTCAATGGTGGTGGTGGTGGTGGTGGGTGAATTATATTGCACAATAGAGGGAAATAGTTCAACTCTCTTCTCTGCCCATCCTGATTCATTCCCATCAGCAGCTATCTATGTTTTTTTTTAATGATGTAAAATACCATACCTGGCCCTACAATTGTTTTGTAGAGATTCTCTTTGTTGTGGCAATCTGTTCTCCCAGCTTTCTGGAAAGAACCGTGGGACATTTCCAAATGGCAAGACTTTTAAAAATGCTTTGATTGTAGTGGATAATCAAAAGTATAATATAACTCTTTTGAAATTTTCCCATGTTGTAATCAATTAGTTGACAGTTTGGAGATGAGCATAATCATCCCTTGCTTTTCCTACAATTGCAACATATTGGATACTTTTAGCCAACATTTGGTACACTCCCACTCTTTGCAGTCCTTAATAGAGTTACGTTTTATAATCTTTCAAGGTTTACAATTCTGATAAACTCTTCAAAGATAAATCTGTGCCGCCCACTGATTGTTACTTCCTGCTTTATTTTCACAGGCTGCATTCCACTGTCATCCCATTTATTTTCCCTGAGATTTTCTCATTGTAATGAGAATGCAATCCAAATTCAAGTGTGAGAAAACAGTCTTTCAAGGCTAAGCTGAACTCCTGTTGTGGTCTGACTCTAGATTTCCTTTGGAAGTTAAAACAGTATCCTTTGTACATGGGCTGATCACATCCTCCTTTGCTTTCTTGTCATATCAAACAGAAGTACTGGACTACTTCTCTTAAAGCTGAAATTTGTGATAGGATGGAATACCTGTCACCTTCCTCAATCTGAATTACATCTGTCACCATCCTTCACTGGCTGTAAACATTATTTGGGGAATCATAAATTCCCAACCTGTAACTTATGGACTTACTCTGAATTTAGGCTTCAGTTAGGACTGGGCTGTGAATTCATTTATCTTGCATTTCGTTGCAGCCACTTGAGAATCGTTCAAGGAATTCACTCAATTGCTGTTTATATTAAAATATTGGTAGACTACTGATTTGAAAGGACAGCGTTTCAAGCTTTCTTTTGGGTTGGGTAAAGAGGGAGGCAGAAGAGATTAGCAGTGTATATTATGCCCCACTTATGAAAAACAATTCCCATTGAATTTAGTAGGAATGTCAAGTAAACACGTTAAGAAAAAACTAGAAAAATAACCCAGCAAAACAAAATCTTGGAAAGGAACGTTTCTGTGAGATGTTTTCTTCTCAAACTATGGCATAAAGAAGCCCCCAGGAACACTGCAACAACACAAAAACAGAAGCACTCTTGGCTAGCTACAGGGGATGTTTTGGAGCTGTTATTTCTGTGAAGGGAGGTGTTACAAAGTACTGTTTGAAAGGGTACCCAGATTTCTGCACCTGCTGTATTCACTGTTTTGTTATGCTGATTGTGTAAACAATTGCACAGAAATAATAAGTAGGCATACAAATTGGAGAAAGATGACATGTTAAACCATGAAGAGGTTTGTGTCAGACTCTGTTCACTTAGGGAATCATTGTAACATAAACTTTGACCAGGCATGTCTAAACTTCTGTCTTCAACTGGAGCAAAATGGAATATCTGTTTATAAAGACAGGACTATTTCTTCCTCTATTTTGTGCTCTACTTTTGAGAATTCAGCATCACCTGGATTTTTATCTCATGTACAACCCATTTATCTGTCATAGCCTGATCCCAGATGACAGTTTTGGGGCTGACTGTCTTTAACGGAAAAATTCTTTTGATTTGTTATAGATTTCAGAATGGAGCTCAGGTCGAGAGAGAAATCGCTTATGTTTTGATGTGAATTTGCTTAATCATCTTTTTCAAACCTTCCACAAAATTTGCAACACAATTTCTAATTCAAAACAAGTGCAGTATACTAGAGGTCTATTTGCCTGAAATGGAAGGCACATATATATCTATATGAGATCTAAACAAACTGTCATATTTCAGAAGTTCTTCTGAAGTTGTTTGAATTGGCTCTAGGTTAGTGGGGGGGAAAATCAGGAAAGTTCCCCCTCCCCTAGGTTTCTGATGAAACAAAATTCAGCGGGTACCCTGGGTGATCTTGCCAAGATTTTATGAGCTGAGTGGGGCAAGATTGGTGGGCACTGATCCTTTCTCCTGTACTCCCCTTAACATCTTCTCCCATAGTATATTGGAATCCACTGGAGTTCAGCAGCCAACAAATTTCAACAACAATAATAATAACTTCAAATAAAATTATTATTAAATAATGATATTCCACTCACTACACTGATCCCGCTACCACTCTTTCTTTCCCTCTTTTAGCTCCTGTCACTTATGTACTGGCTTCTGCTTCTGTTTCTTATTGCAATAGCCTATTGTACTGTTTTGGCAACTTCAAGGCATGTGGACTTCAACTCCTAGAATGCTGACTGGGGAATTCTGCAAGTTGAAGGCCACATATCTAGAAGTAATGATAGTTGAGAAATGCTTATCTATTTGTATGGAACCAGTTACTGACCTACTAGACCCCACACCCATCTTCCAAGTACCTTCCCTTCTTCCCTTCCTTCCCGGTCCTTACCTCAGCCTTTACCCCCACTTTTTTCCCAAATTCCCCCCTGCTTGTCTCCACTGCTGCCTGGAACAACTATGTTTCTCTTGGTATCTAGAACAAAGCACACCCCAATCAACATTTCTTTGCATGAAATGGTAATAGTAGTAATCATGGCACTACTAAAATAAAGCCCAATATATTTCATGGGACTTGGGCTTTCTCAAGTATTCCAAAGCACAACATGGCTGCTTAAAGTGACTTCATTCTAAGTTAGTCCAAGCTCTGTGATTGGGCTGTTGTTTCCTGGCTTGTAAGTGGTTGGTTTCCCCCCCAAAAAACCTCTTTTCCAGCCTTTCTAACAATGGAAGGAAGCAGACTGGGTTGCTTGGTAGAGCTTTGGCAGGTATGTGCATTGTGTCTTGTTTCTGTGTTGTTTTTTATGCAATGAAAAAGAACCAAAACACAAAACACCCATGTCATTTTGAATTTTCAAAATTGGCACGCAGACAACTTGAAATGTTTGAGGGGGATATTTCTATTTTATGTACCCCTAATCCCTAGCACTAATATGTATACACATTTGGGGAAATATGCAAAAATAGAGAAACTTTGTAAAACCCACTGTAGGTTAGGGAAAAAATACATTAAAAAACATATTACCTTAGGTGCAAAGTACATACATTAAGGAATATATATATAAGAATTAATAGATTAGAAAAAAAGTTGTTATAATATAGTGTGTGTGTGTGTGTGTGTGTACACACACACTCCATGCTTACATTCCATTTTGTATCCACAGGTCTCAAAACCTTTATGAATCAAAAGTATAAAAACCAATAGTTACACGTGAATTTCAATCTCAGTTACATATTTACATTACTTTACTTTCCTCTAAGAGTTACATTTCTTAATGCTTTATTTTCATGCTGAGATAAGCGGAATGAGCTCCTGTCAGAGAGTTCTGATGTTGGAATCGCCGGGATTTGTGACATCTGGCCAGCAGCACGCTAGCAAAATGGCCTGAAGGCAGAAAAAAAAAATTGCATCTTTCTTCCTTTCTGGCAATTGCTTTTAAAATAGTTCTTTTTTTATTTTTTTGCCATTGTAAATAGTGCTACGGCGGATGATCCAATTATTCTATGAGTTTTAAGGAGGAAACTTGGAGGTGTATGTTGAATTTATGGACCTTTCCAGGCTGCCCCTTCCATACCCCTGCCATTTGCTCATTTTAACTTTTCTAGAGTTGGAAAGAGTTAAGCTTGTATGAAGACAGGCAAACAAATCTGATGCTGGATAGATAATAATAATAATAATAGTAATAATAGTAATAATAGTAATAATAGTAATAATAGTAATAATAATAATAATAATAGTAATAATAATAATAATAATAATAATAATAATAATAATAATAATAATAATAATAATAATAATAATAATAATAATAATAATAATAATAATAATAATAATAATGCTTGTTTGTAATGCTTGTTCTTGAGCAGCCAGTATTAAGCCTTCCATCAAGAAAGAAACGGAAGGCTTAATACTGGCTGCTCAAGAACAAGCATTACAAACTAATGCCATGAAAGCGAAGATACAAAAATCCACTGACAATCCAAATTGCCGACTTTGCAATGACAAAGTTGAAACTGTTTCACACCTAATCTGTGAGTGCAGCAAAATCGCACAAACTGATTACAAATCTAGACATGATCGAGTTGCTAAATTAATCCACTGGGCATTGTGTAAAAAATACGACTTGCCTGTGTCCGAAAAGTCGTGGGAACACAGGGTGGAAAAAGTTGTTGAGAATGAGAGGGTGAAGATCTTGTGGGACTTTCGAAGACAGATCGCCATTTGGAACACAATACGCCGGATATCGCAGTTGTAGAGAACCGAAGCGTACAGCTGATTGATATTGCTGTACCAGGAGATGCCAGAGTCGAAGAAAAAGAACTGGAAAAATTACGAAATATCGTGACCTGGCCATCGAAACTGCACGATTATGGATGAAACGTGTAACAGTGGTACCCATTGTCATCGGGGCACTGGGAACTATGTCCAAAAAACTTCGCAAAACACATCAAGAAACTGCAGCTTCCTGCAATAACTCCAGCAATGTTACAAAAAAATGCGCTACTCGGAACATCTTATATTTTAAGAAGGTACCTGGTTGACACCTAGGATGCTGGTAGCAACCCGTGTCAACCATCAGCACCAGCCAATTTGAATGTTCAGTTGACTGAGGTTCATGTTTAATGAATAATAATAATAATAATAATAATAATAATAATAATAATAATAATAATAATAATAATAATAATAATAATAATAATAATAATAATAATAATAATAATAATAATAATAAAGTTGGAAGGGACCTTGGAGGTCATCTAGTCCAACCCCCTGCTCAGGCAGGAAACCCTATACCATTTCAGACAAATGGCTGTCCAGTGTCTTCTTAAAAACTTCCAGTGTTGGAGCATTCACAGCTTCTGGAGGCAGGTTGTTCCACTGATTAATTGTTCTAACTGTCAGGAAATTTCTCCTTAGTTCTAGTTCTTTCTGAGGATGGTATTTTTCCAGGAAAAATCTTACTAACCCTACAATCCTGAAATGCTCTTCTTGAGTATCTTTGTATTTAACATGCATGTAGCCTTTAAATGCAATTAATCTTCTGATAATTAAAACTAACTCCAGAGTAGAAGGGATGCAACATCAACTTCAGAAAAGATACTGCAACAAGGAGAATGAATTAAATTCTCTTTTTAATGTCTGGAGCGATTCTTTTAAGCATCTCTGTCTTCTACATACACAAAACATCCTAGCCCATGAAGTTCTTATCTGAGAAGATACATTTTCAATGAAAGATTCATTTATTGTCCTGTATACTAGACTGCCCACTGGAAGGTTAGTGGATTCAATAGATACTTGTAGTGCAAATATATAAATGCCCAGAAATACACATTTTTATAGTTTACCGACTTCCAGTTAAAAGAATAATATTATAGCTTCTCATTTCCCCAAATACATGCAATGCCATTAAAAATCAACTCATTTGTTCAGCCAGATTTAATGTCCTTGACTGAACAAACACTTCATTGGCTTCATAATCTAAAGTAGTAGTCATAAAAGTCTTGGCAAGGGGTCTCTCTCTCTCTCTCTCTCTCTCTCTCTCTCTCTCTCTCTCTCTTTTATTTTTATTTTATATTTTTATTTTTTTAAGACAACAAAACATAACACACATAGACATACAATGTATACTCCTTTTTTTTTTTAAACAGCAATTTCGTAACTGTAATCTTCTATTATTTATATTTTCCCCCTTTATTCTTCTTTTTAAAAAATATTTGTCCTTGTTGTCCCATTGTTTCTTATTTCCATTTTCTTCATTCATACTATATTTCATACTAAGAATAATACATATTATTACTATACAATATTATACATTATTATACACACATTTTCCCTTTCTTGACCTTTCTGCATTTATTTTCATTTATTATTTCTAGTCTCCAACCAATCATACCACTTATTCCATATTACATAGTATTCTGTGTCTTCCTTTTCTTTTATCTCTTTTGTTAATTTGTCCATCTCCGCACAGTCTAAGATTTTCCTTATCACTTCTTCCTCTGATGGTATATTCTCATTTTTCCAGAACTGTGCGTAGACTATTCTTGCTGCCGTTGCTATATGTAAGATTAAGTACCGTATTTCTTTACTGTATTTTCTATTTAAGATACCCAGCAGGAAGATCTCTGGTTTCCAATCTACAGGTTGATCTATTATTTCTTCCATCCATCTTCTTATTTTAGTCCAGTATTTTTTTGCAACGGGGCATGTCCACCATAAATGATAATATGTTCCATGTACCTTTTTACATTTCCAGCATGTCGGCAAGTTGTTCTGGAACATCTTAGCAAGCTTTGCTGGTGGAAGATGCCATCTGTAAAACATCTTCAACTGATTTTCCTTGAATGCCGCAGACATAGTCAGTTTTATGTTTGTTTCCCATATTTTTTCCCATTTCTCCAATTCTATGTTGTATCCGAAATTTTTTGCCCATCTAATCATTGTGTCTTTGACAACCTCATCTTCCATTTTATATCTCAGTAAATATTTATATATATTACTAATTAATTTTATTTCTGTTCCATGTATAATTTTATCCAATTCTTGCTATTCTTTTTGTATTTCATATAATTTTTTGTCCTCTGTATATTTAGATTGGATTTGTGTGAATGTCCACCAATCAATCTCTCTGCCTACATCTTGTTCCAATTCTTGTTTTGTTTTCAGATTTCCCTGTTCATTTACCAATTCCTTGTATCTAATTATCTTATTTATGTCCAGTAGGTTTGGGTGTTTCAGAGCTTCTGTTGGGGATAACCACATTGGAATTCTTATGTAATGTTTTTGTTTTATCTTTTCCCAAGTCTGTAGCAATGCATCCCTAACTATATGTCTTCGAACGTATCTATGTACTTTATATTTTTCGTCCCATAGAAATGCATGCCACCCCGCTTGCAAGTCGTGTCCTTCAAGTGTTAAAATTCTGGTATTTTCCAGTTTCATCCATTCTTTTAGCCAAGTTAGGCTTGATGCTTGGTAATATATTTCCCACTCTGGTAATGCCAATCCCCCTTTATCTTTCGTATCTTGCAAGAGTTTTAATTTAATCCTAGGTTTTTTCCTTTGCCATATAAATTTAGTAACCAATTTATTTAATTCTTGAAAGAATGTTTTCCCTAGTTTTATTGGAATAACTTGGAACAGGAATAATATTTTTGGCATATTCATTTTGATCGTTGCAATCCTCCCTAAAAATGAAATTTGTAGGTTTTCCCAATTTTCTAAATCTTTTTTTATCTGGTGTAGTATTTTATCATAATTATCCTCCTTAATCGAGGAGCACTTCGCTGTAAGCCAAATCCCTAAATATTTTATTTTTTTAGTTACGCTTATTTTTGTTTTATCTTCCAATTCTCTCTCTCTCTCTCATGTCTTTGTGTGTATCGCACTTCGTAAACTCTTGTGGAATGAAATTTCTAAAATTACAAACTCCTCCCATTTTATTAGGAGGAAAAGAGAGGCGGCCACGGGCTGCAACTTAATGGCAGGGCTTTTTTAAATGTCAGAACTGTCAACTGAAGTTAATGGCCCTAGATAGAGCTTGGTGTGTAATATCGAGTCCAACCCCCTGCTCAGGCAGGAAACCCTATACCATTTCGGACAAATGGCTGTCCAGTCTCTTCTTAAAAACTTCCAGTGTTGGAGCATTCACCGCTTCTGGAGGCAGGTTGTTCACTGGTTAATTGTTCTGTCAGGAAGTTTCTCCTCAGTTCCAGGTTGCTTCTCTCCTTGACTAGTTTCCATCCATTACTTTGTCCTGCCTCAGGTGCCTTGGAGAATAGCTTTGACTCCCTCTTCTTTGTGGCAACCCTGAGATATTGGAATACTGCTATCATGTCACCCTAGTCCTACTTTTCATTAAACTAGACATACCCAATTCCAACAAACGTTCCTGATATGCTTAGCCTCCAGTCCCCTAATCATCTTTGTTGCCCTTCTCTGCACTCTTTCTAGAGTCTCAACATCTTTTTTACATCGTGGTGACCAAAACTGGATACAGTATTCCAAGTGTGGCCTTACCAAGGCATTGTAAAAGTGGTATTAATACTTCACGTGATCTTGATTCTATCCCTCTGTTAATGCAGCCCAGCACTGTGTTGGCTTTTTTGGCAGCTGCAGCACACTGCTGGCTCATATTTAAGTGATTGTCCACTAGGACTCCGAGATCCCTCTCACAGTTACTACTATTGAGCAAGGTACCCCCTATACTATACCTGTACATTTGGTTTTTCTTGCCTAAATGTAGAACCTTACTTTTTTCACCATTGAATTTCATTTTGTTAGATAGCGCCCAGTGTTCAAGTCTGTCCAGGTCCTCCTGTATCTTAAGCCTGTCTTCTGGAGTGTTGGCTATTCCTGCCAGCTTGATGTCATCCGCAAATTTGATGAGTTCCCCATCTATCCCCTTGTCCAAATCATTGATGAAGATGTTGAAGAGCACTGGCCCCAGAACAGAGCCCTGGGGCACCCCACTGCACACTTCCCTCCATGTAGATGCGGTTGTGTCTAGGAAAATAGCAATGCTTAGAAAGTAATGGCTTATTTTGAAAAGGTAAACAAAGTTTTAGTTTGTTAGAATGTGGATGGGAGACCAACTGAAAATCCAGCCTAAAATGATAAATTGCAAAAAAATGTAGGAAGTCACGTCCATGTTGCTGCCATGAAAAGCACATATACCAGTCCATAAAGTGACAGAAGCTGAGTTCAAGTTAAAGGTTTTATTGTCCTTGTGAACTTTTATTTTATTTTTAAAGTAAGGGATAAACCTCTATAGGCTACCCATGAAGCAACATTAGAATGTTTTAAATATTCCCATTTGGAGCAGGTTGGGTATAGGTGAGTCCGGATCCATGAAATTTGCAAAACATTAATTCTGTCTGAATATAAAAAAGGGAAATTATTCAAAGAGAGACTGACCCTCTGGGTAAAATATAGGGATTTTAAAGTCTTTTTCTGGGAAATGCTGAATAGAAAATTGGCTGCATTTCAACAGCAGGAAAGAAATGTTAAAGTTCTGAATCACTGTGAAACACAGAGACAGAGACATGGAGCAAGAAGGGAGAAATATTATTGCACCCATTAATCTTTAAATTCTGTGTTCTCTCATAATGAGGGTTTTTTTTTTAATCCTTTCTCATTTCTTCTCTTAGTCTTATGCAATGTATTAATCTTGTACGGTGAGGTAGGCTTCTTGTGCTCTCTCTACCTGGTTTGAGGCTTCACTTTCCACAAGCCAGTATTGGTCTTACCGGCTTGGGGTGATGGAAAGTGTAGCAATAGCAATAGCACTTAGTGTCAGGCCTGCCCCAGTCTGCTCTCTCAGGAAAGTATGACGCGTGACTCCATTTAGTTGAAGCAAAGGAACTTTTACTGAAAGAAGCTAGTTGCAGTAAAGTCAGGCAAAATCTGGTGTTTTCCGCGCAAAATACAAAGCTATTCTTTCCAACTCCCAATCCCTCCCCCTATGACCAGTCCCCCAGCCAGCTAATGTGATGCTGGTATGATGGTTTGAGAAACTCTGAGGTGTGAAGCTGGTAACATTCCATTCTCAGGGCAAATGGCCTTGAAGATCCTGGTACAAGCCAGTTTGGTGTTCTGGTCTTCTTCTGTTGTCACTTCCCCTTCCCCATTTCCCACCATTAGATACATAGGTGTGGATTGCCCCAAATGCCTCCCCCCTCCCTTCCCCTTTGATGAGAGGAACCCAGCAAGGTGCCAGGACGATGATGGAGATCCTGACACTTACGACTTATATACCACTTGATAGTGCTTTATGGCCCCCTCTAAGCAGTTTACAGAGTCAGCATATTGCCCCCAACAATCTGGTTTCTTATTTTACCGACCTCAGAAAGATGGAAGGCTGAGTCAACCTTGAGCAGGTCAGGATCAAACTCCTTTGGCAGTGGGCAGAATTAGCCTGCAATACTGCATTCTAACCACTGTGCCACCATGGCTGTAGCCCCAAGTTATCCCTCCTTCTTCTGAGGTACCACGATTTTAGGGTAGGCGGGTTCTAGAACCACCCTTGTACTTTTGTAATGTTCTAAAACAACTTTCTTTGTTCAATTTCATGTCAGGGCCAGCCCAACCATAAGGGGGAAAGGCTTTGTCCAGCCTAATTTCAGATTTTTGAGAAGAGTGACAAGTGCTGGTTGTACTCAGGACCATTCTTAAGTCAGGCACTGGAAAAGCTAACAGTGGCACCCATCCAGCAAAGATTATATTTGCAGAAACTAATCTAGCATTTTCTCATTTGACAATTGAAAGCCTAGCTTAGTATCTTTGTGCATTGCTATCCCCACAATTAGATTCTTCACTGCCTCTGCAGGAAACCCTTGAAATATCAAAGTCTCTGTATATGTATATGTGCACACACACTCCCCCCTCCTCCCACTATACTTAGGTTGCAACCATGACTCTTTCAGAGATTCCACCAACAGATAAGTAGTTGTTGATGCAGACAAGGCAATTGCTGGCTGGTCGAATCATCTCGGTCACAGAGTCTGTGCATGAGATAAGGCAGAAATAATTCCACAGGAAGAGGTGAGAGCCAGCATCCTGGAGCCCTGCAATAGAAACATTGACATTTATGAACTCAGGCATTCATAAACAAAAAAGCTTGCAACTTTGACAAGGAGAGAAAGAAGAAAGAACAACTGAGGCTTCTCTGTGGCAATCCTATATCAGATATTGGCAGTGCTTTTTTTGTAAAAAAAAAAAAAAAAAAGGTGCCGGAACTCACACATGTCATACAACCCACTTTGCCTACCCTACAAGGTTCCATCCAAAAAAGGTGCTGGAACTCCGTTCTGAGCGTTCTATGAGAAAAAAAGCCCTGGATATTGGAATCTTAAGGAATCTCATTAAATGTAAGATTCTCTCAATTCTCTGCATCCTTATGCTGGGCTTTTAATTCCACTTGGAATCAACACCCAGCCATCAAAGTAAAATGATAGTTCTTGTGCTTGACCTTTTAGTCCATGCATTCTGTCACTATTTTATAATATAATCCCACACTGGGGAATGTACCCGTGGCATGAATGGAGCTTAGCAATCACCATTTTGAACTGGACACCATTTTCTCAGCAGAAGTTTTGTACCTTTGAGAAATTAAAGTCATTTTCCCTTGAGTTTTAAAAGTCAGTGAGTGTTATGTTAGAGAAAAGCAGAGCAACCAGAAAGGCAAAGGAGAAAGGGGCAAAAAAGCACCAGCATTTATTTTACTTTTAACTATCATGGTGCCTCAGCCTTATGTTTTCAATATATAAAAACATAAAAATAGATGTCAGTCATCAAGGTCATGGTTGTCCCAAAGGTGAAGATGTTTTGCTTCTCATCCAAGAAACTTCTTCAGTTCAGTGCTTTAATCAGAACTGAAGAAATCTCTTGGATGAGAAGTGAAACAACTTCAAGAAAAAACAAAGTCCAGTTGCCTTTTGGGATATATAAAAAAAGGTTTAGAGCAATGAAGATGTGAGAATGAGCATTATAAGATATATATCTTAGTGAAATGCTAGGAAAAACTAGAGGGAAATCTAGGATTCTATTTTTCATACCTTTGCTTCCTCACTGCTTTCCAATCCACTTTCCATGGCAACTGAGAAACTCTGAATCTATACCAGCAAAAGAGAATCTTTGCATTCACACCGCTTAAAATTGATAAGGCATGGGATATGCATCCATTCCAATCTAAACCCAAGGAAAAAGTATGGATCTTAACAAAGAGTGCCAAGAAATTCAAGAGCCAGTTGGGTCTAGTGGATAAGGCACAAGGTTAGACCTCACAGGGCTGTTGTGAAAAAATAGAAGGAGGAAGGAGTATCAGATATGTTCATTGCTTTGAGTTATTTATAAAAATAATAAAGGTGGGCAGTGCTTTTTTTGTAAAAAAAAAAAAAAAAAGGTGCTGGAACTCACACAGGTCATACAACCCGCCTTGCCTATCCTACAAGGTTCTATCCAAAAAAGGTGCCGGAACTCCGTTCTGGGCGTTCTATGAGAAAAAAAGCCCTGAAGGTGGGATAAAAAATTCTCTCCCCCCCCCCAATTGTTTCCACTCTTCAATCATTAGAAAATGTTGGTCAGAAGTCCAGGAGAAATGAATCAAGTTAACATCTTTTTAAAATCTATAGGAAGCCCTATTGTCCTATTACAGTACATAAGAATGCCTGTGCTGGAAACAATATGGTAGATAAACTTGCTATTTTTTAAGCCTATTGGGCTCGTCTTAGTGAATGTAAGTAGCTTGAATCATTGTGGGCAACAGGATCTAGGTGCAGTTAGTACCATGCCTAGCATTTATTCTATACTTTTATAATATTCTCCTTATCTTGGATACAAGATGATAAAGGGTTGTGCATGGAGTGTCTTGTCCTTTACTGTATACAATCATTTTCCCATCAATTTGAAGCCTCCCTGCCGTTCCACACTTCAATTTAAATCCCAAAGAAAGATATGAAATAGAAAGTTTTTCCATGGAGCTTCTTGAATTGGGGAATGGAATTGTTCAGGAATGCTGCAGAATCATATACTGTATATGCAATAAAAGCAACAACAGAACCTCCTATCAAGTCATAGGGTTAAACAAAACCAAAAATCGCCCCCCAAAACCTCCTCCTGTTTAAATATGATTGCTTTGAATGGAGTTGGAAAGAGGAGGGAGGTCCTTTTGTTTGGTTTTTAGCCTTCCTGAATCTTAAAGTTGACTCCAGCGGGGAATTGAGCTTTAAAAATGTTTGCACTACATTAAACTAGGTCAAAGGAAAAACTATGCATCTTCTTGGACTTTCAGTAACAATAAAGAAATTGATTCATGGATGTCAACTGGCCACCGCTCAAATACTCTAATATGTTAATAGAATCTAGGTTCCTTTTTTCCCCCTGTATAAACAACAGAAAAAATAAAATTAATATTAGATAAAAGATATGGCAGTATTTTTTTTCTGGAAAGATTTTTTATGATGTTTAAGAGTGACCAATTCTTAAATGCATTTCCAAACAAAAATCCAACAAAAACTTTTCAGAAAGGATGGCTGGGACGTGCAATTTGCAGCTCACCCATGTACAGATTCGTAATCAAGGACCATTCTGGGTGGATCTGTTTATGACTTTTGCAAAATCTATTTCCATTTTTTTTAACATTATGAAGTCTAAGTAAGAATCTAGAAATAGTAATATCAACAGTAAGCTGTAGTCAACGGTATAAGCTTCATGCATACCCAACTGAAAAGTAGTTAACTTTAAAGTCCTTGGCTAGATACAGTTAAATCAAAGATTTGTATTATTTCTGTACTACTGTGTCAGACCTACCTCAGCCTGAACCTCTAAGCAAGAACAATTCTTAACTTCATTCATTGGGTGGTCTGGCCCGTATTTCACCATGAAGCCTTAGACATGGGTGAGGAAATATCTCTCCATTGAACTTCACTTTCAGCCCCAGTGATTGGGCCATTGGGACAGCAAAGGCTGGTGGCATGGCCAAGACCAATGGTGCTAAAGTGGGTGGCCTCAGTTTTCGGTCAGGCGCTTTATAGCACTGTTCCAGGGGTTCATGAGCTATAAGTTTCCCAAATCTCTCTCTGATGAAGTTGAACACTTGGTCAATTGCTGCAACCTGGACCTCCTTTTTGAACTGTCCCAAATTGGGTTGCATCTCTGGGCAGTGTGGTTTGAGTCTGGATCCTTAGATGAGGGTCATTCCCACTGGGGACTCCTCCAGTTTTTCAACACCTAGGGACCATTGGAGTCAATCCCTCATCAGCGAGGACTCCTTCCATCTTTTGGGGTCTCCATACCAATGTCTTCAGCCACATGCCGGGTTCAGCTTGGGCTCATTGGCTCTTCTTCTGGGTGGGTTGGAACTTGGTTTCTCTCTCAGATTGGGGCTTTTGCAACTGCCCTCCGGACTTGCCATGGTGGCTTCTCCGCTTTCCATCTGTGCTTGTTCCTCACTGGAGACGGACATGGTTACACAATCTCTGCAGTAGGTTAACCCTCTGGGTGGATTGATAATGCAGTTCTGGCTTAATGCTGAATCCAGGTCTGCCTCAGCTTGAACCTCTAAGCAAGAATGATCCTTAACTCCATTCATTGGGAATGGTATAGTTTACTAGAGGTCAATTAAGGAATTAAGGAGAAACTTCCTGACAGTGAGGACAATTAACCAGTGGAACAGCTTGCCTTCAGAAATCGTGGGGGCTCCATCACCGGAGGTTTTTAAGAAGAGACTGGACAGTCACTTGTCTGAAATGGTACAGGTTCTCCTGCTTGAGCAGGGGGCTGGACTAGAAGACCTCCAAGGTCCCTTCCGACTCTGTTATTCTGCAATTTCTTATAATGACCACCTAGATGAAAACATAACCAAGGTATGATTCAAAAGTATAGACCAACAATTCCAATATCTGGACAAAGGTTTGAAATATCAGGCAATAAGACATTATCACTAGTCAGCGTAGATTAAAATTTCCAGGTTCTAGAACACAGTAAAGCATTGCATAGAAAAATTGTTGGAAATATTGCTCTAGCTTCTGAATGTGCCCAAGCTAAGGCTTTTTTCTCAGTAGTATCTGGTCTTCATACTTGTTTTACTGGGAAGCCTGTTCAGTTCTTCAAAACTAATTCATAAGTCCAGGAATCTAGGAAGATCTCTAAAGGACTTTCTGATCTTGTTACCCAAGATCTTGCCCAAACTGTTTACTGATTTTGAAATCCTTTTGCAGTTCTGCTCTATTTCTCTCTACATATGAGATATTATGATCTAGTGGCATATTAGGAAAGAATAGAATCGCACAATCACTTTCTATTTGAACAAAGAATCCAATTATTTTTATTATATAAGCCCTATAACACAGACTTCCTAAACAAACTGAATGCATTTTTTGGTAGATTTGAGGCATCAAATAGTACTCCTGCTAGGAAAGCTGTGCCCCATCCTGATGAGCAAGTGCCTAGCTTTGATGTCACCTCTGTCCGGAAAACACTGCAGACAGTTAACATTCGGAAAGCAGCAGGCCCAGATAACATCCCTGGACGTGTCCTCAGGGAATGCGCAGAGGAGCTGGCTTGTGTTCTCACTGATATTTTCAACCTCTCATTGCAGCAGGCAGTGGTCCCATCGTGTTTTAAGATGGCCATCATCTTGCCAGTGCCAAAAAAGTCCACAATTACAGGCCTCAATGATTACCGTCCGGTTGCACTGACATCCACCATCATAAAATGCTTTGAGAAGCTGATAAAGGACACTATTGTATCTAGCCTCCCGCCAGCATTTGACCCGCTTCAGTTTGCCTACCGACCAAATCGCTCTATGGAGGATGCTATTTCTTCCGTTCTCCATCTGAGCCTGAAGCACTTAGAGGAAAGAAATCCTCATGTGCGTTTGCTGTTTGTCGACTTCAGTTCGGCGTTTAACACAATCATTCCCCAGCATCTAGTAGACAAACTGGGCCTTTTAGGCTTAAACACTCCTTTGTGCAACTGGATTCTGGATTTTCTTACCAACAGGCCCCAATATGTGCGAGTTGGAACAAATACCTCTAATACCATTTTCTTGAGCACAGGTTCTCCTCAGGGCTGCGTCTTAAGTCCGCTGCTGTTCACCCTGTTGACCCATGACTGCTGTGCTAGGTTTGCCACCAACCATATTGTGAAGTTCGCAGATGATACAACAGTAGTGGGCCTTATTCAGGATGACAAGGTGGAAGCTTACCGCAAGGAGGTTGAAGGGTTGGTGAACTGGTGTAAGGAAAACAGCCTAGTTTTAAATACAGGAAAAACCAAAGAGATCATTGTTGATTTCAGAAAAGGCAGGCACAGCCACACTTCTCTGTGCATTAATGATTCACCTGTGGAGATGGTTACCAGCATCAAATTCCTGGGTGTGCAGCTAAACGAGTAGGCTGACTTGGTCGCTAAACAGTGAGAAACTGGTGAAGCGGGCACAGCAGCGCCTGCATTTTCTGCGCGCATGAGAAAAGCACATCTTCCTTCCCTGTCCTGACCACTTCTACAGGGGGACAATCGAGAGCATCCTGTCATACAGCATCACAGTCTGGTTTGGAGCATCACTGCTTCAGACAGGAAGGCGGTGCAGAGAGAGTGGTGAGATGGGCTGAAAAGATCATTGGCAGTTCCTCCCTACCATCCAGGACATAGCACAGAAGCGTTGCTTGAGCAGGGTCCGTAAGATTATCTGGGACACTACACATCCTCTTCACGACCTGTTTTCCTTGTTACCTTCTGGGATGAGGCTTCGTGGTATCCGTAGCAGAACATCCAGATTCAGCCATAGTTTCATCCCATACAGCATTAACCTTGCGAACTCTCAAACTTCCTCCTTGCGTTATATATTCAAGATGGACAGTATTTAATATTTATTTGCTATGCATATGTAGGGATGTGGGTCTATATATATGTTGTACATAGTATGTTTAGGTGTGTGTCATGTATATGTTTCACTTTGAGAGCGGGCAACTAAATTTCATTTTTTTATGTGTGCCATTGTGCCCACAATATAAAAATGACAATAAAGGTTATTTTATTTTTTTATTTATTTTTTTTATTTTTTATAACAGATTCCTTTAAGATTAAAATAAAGCTAACTTCTGTGGAAAATTCTCTTAACTCTCACAAAGTGACTCCTAATAAGTTATATTGAAGAAAATGCCTACTGCTTATCTTTGACACACACACCTTTTGACACACACACCGGCCCCCAGTAAAAAATTCCAAAGACTCTCATTCAGGAGGATTTTCCTGGCTAGAAATCTGAACCTCTCTCAGATTCACCATCCTCCTCCTTAAATTTCTCTTTTACTCCAGCTCTCTCCAGAATTTAAATTGGAGGAGGTGCACCTATTACCATCCTCTGAGTGACAGATCTAGTCATTAGGCAACCCACACCTACTTCCAAGCAAGCTGCTAATCCCAAGGCCTTGCATGCAGCAAGTCAAACTTGGAGGCTGTTGCCCTTAAGTTTGCAACTTTACAAGCTGCAATGAAGCTTCCCCTTTCAATTTGTGATTATTTTTAACAAAATATATGTGATCTTCTAACTATTTCTCCCCACACCCATTGTTAGGTAGGAACTTGGGCATCATGTATTTGTCCTGTATACCTCACTGGCAGATGATATAGCACCATCAGCAGATGATGCTGTCATTATGGCACTGCACTACATCTTGCACATCTTGAATCTCCAGGGAACTATGCATGAGTCAATTTTTGCAGACTTCAGCTCAGCATTCAATACCATCATTCCAGAAATTCTTCATTCTAAACCGATTCAGCTAGCTGTGACTGTCCATACTTGTAGATGGATTATTAGCTTTTCAACAGATAGGAAGCAACAGGTGAAGCTAGGGAAAATCACATAGCACAGGGACCCCTCAGGGCTGTGTGCTCTCTCCATTGCTCTTCTCTTTATGTACCAATGACTGCATCTCTAGGGATCCCTCTGTTAAAGTATTAAAGCTTGCAGATGACACAATAGTCATTGGTCTCATGTGAGACAGTGATAGTCTGCATATAGATGGGAGGTTGAACAACTGGCCCTGTGGTGCAGCCAGAAAAATATGGAGCTGAACATACTTAAAACTGTAGAGATGAGAGTGGATTCTTCTATTCTATCACTTCTTACTATATTTGACAGCACAGTATCAACAATAGAGTCCTTCAGGATTTGGGTTCTATAATTCCCAGGATTGGAAATCAACACCTAACAGTAGAACCATCATTAAAAAGGCACAACGAAGAATGTTCTTCCTGCATCAATTGAAGATGTTCAGACTGCCACAAGAACTGTTGATACAGCTCTACAGAGGAATTATTGAGTCTGTCATTTGTACTTCTATACCTGTCTAGTTTGGTACAGCAACCAAACAGGACAGGTACAGATTCCAAAAGATAGTTAGGACTGCAGAAAGAACAATTGCAACCAGCCTGCCTTGCACTGAAGACCTGTATATTGCACAAATCAGAAGGAGGGCTGGGAAAATATTTAGAGACCCCTCACATCCTGGACATAAACGGTTTCAACTCCTCCTCTTGGGATGCTTCTATAGGGCAATTGCATGCCAAAACAACTAGACAACTAGACATGCCATCACTCTGCTGAACCTAATTCTCACAGTACAATCTTTATAAGTATATTTTCCCTATTCTATTCTATTCTATTCTATTCTATTCTATTCTATTCTATTCTATTCTATTCTATTCTATTCTATTCTATTCTATTCTATTCTGTTCTTTATGCCTAAACTATCTATCCTCGTCTTATAATGACTTGCACATCATATTACTGTTATTCTTGTCTACACCCATAATAAAGATTCAATTTGATCCAGTAGTACTACAATGCCAATAAGCCCCAAAGAGAAAGTTGATCTATTAAACTCCAGCCAATAAATACAATTTCCCAGAAAAAATCTAGCAACTTATTTGGACTAAAATGTTTATTAGTATTTGATCTGCCGGATCAATTACTAATAATGCTTCATTTTCTAATTCTTCTGTTTAAATTGCTCTGGCTGCAGGGATGATTGAGAGAAAATATTATTAAGGGCAAGGGAATTTATTGAAAGGACAAGAAAAGACTGTGCATTTAGAAAAAAAAATCAAGCAAACATAAGAAGATGAAAAACACAAAAGTCATTAAAAGTTGAGAGGAGATTTAGGCTCTTTCCATTATTATTACCAAAAATTGGTCATTGTGTCAATCTATTTAACCTTGTAACACATCTGACAACAATTCTAATTTGCCTAGGAAGTTGCCTTTCTTCACCTAATCTCAACCCTTTCAAGGAAATTGCTCAGATACATAGCTGAATGGTGAAGGATTAATGTCCAAATGCTTGCAGTTTGTTTTAATAACTTAGATACAACATCATTTCAAAGATATGCCTTGTAAAATGAAGAAAATGTCTCCCCTTGGTCATCATGAGCCAAGTGCTCGGCTCCAGATGATGAAGCGGGAGGAAAGCTGGATACGCTGATGCGCTATATTGAAATCCTGGAGAGACAGGAGGGGTTTATGGTTCCCTCATTGGATTCTGAACACAGCAACTTTAACCCCAGATGCATCACTACCTCAGCAAGAAGGAATAATGAGCTGGGAATTAATGGTAGAACTTCAGTCACTGTCCAAACAGATGGACTGTAGATTTACAAGTTTAAAGAAGAAGGGCATATGTGGGATTCATGAAATATTTAAAACTCTAAAAGCCCAAGAATAATTATTATTTCCCTTTAAAATCAGAATTAAGATTTTAGAAAACAGGAAGAATCTCATGGAAACTAGTGACAAATCTGCAAGATGTACTACTTAAAACTGAAGAGCAGCTCACCCCAAACAACTTCAAAATAATGATTCTACCTTTGGCTGAAGTGTTTGTTAATTTACAATTTATTCAGGAAATCTTCTCATTGCCAACTGATTTTAAACTTGAGATACTGATGCTTAAAGATGAAGAGTAAGAGGCAATCCTTCACAAAGATCTGCCCCTATAATTCCTACTGTCATGGTTCCGACAGATGTTACTCTTCAAAGAACTTCGAGGCATTGTTTACCTTAAAGAATCTTTATTCAAGTAGCATGGCATTGGCATGTACATGGTCGAAGCCAAAATCTGAATTCCCCTCCCCTAAATACATAGTATCAAAGCACAATTCCCTCCTCCAATTAACAATCATAAATCACATTCTCCAATTAGTTTGAAATGCAAACCTTCCCTCCAATTTCATAACCCGCCATTTCTTATCGTCTCTTATTTCAAACAACCTTGAAGAATACTCTACTGCGATGTTGTTATGTCTAACTAATCCCCATACACATTCTTCCCCCTCCCCCCCAGCATCATTTAATTCTAACTCTAAAAGTAACACACAGGTTAAAGAGAAAATGGCTGCATCTTCATACATTGTCAAAGCAAGAACATCCGATGTTAGCAGTGTTGACATCTACATTTCTGGTGTTCACCACCACAGATTATCTTCTACAGCTTTCAAAACAAATGACTGAATTGAAACATCATGTAAGTAAAATAATGATTTATCCAGGATTTCCTTTGCAAGTTTTAAGTTTAAGAAGAGGCTTGGATTTGGGTGTGCTGTGTACATCATCAAGGAACAAGAATGCCAAATATTTCTATTCATATCCAGCAATCTGCCTTTCTTTTGGAGATACAATCCCATCCACCCCTAAGGAATTTTTAGAGTCCTTGTGCTATCTGATGGGTAAGGAGCTTGCTTTTCACATTTTTTCCACCTTTCCTTCAACTTCCATTACTAGTATAAGAGTATAGAAACCCATTTTTCTATGAATTTTATTCCAAGGAAGATGGGTGGATAGATGGGAGAGCAATGAACAAGCTACACCAGAGGTCTAAAATGGACCCCCCCCCAATGTTAGTAAAGTTGTCACAGGTGTTTTCTTTTTTATCACCTTTTTGTGTTAGGTTTATTTTATCTATTATTTTTAATTTAGGTCCATGCTTGTTGCTTAAATGTTCATTTTTGGGGGCACAGTATTTGCTACTTATTAAAACTATGAGATGTCTGCAATGTTCAGAAATCAATTAGATTTCCACCTAATCCAAGATCCTCAGCTAGACAGAACTGCCCCAAGCATGTATATTGGAATTTAAATTAATAAATATTTGGCATTTTCTATATCTAAAATGAGGTAATATATTTTATTTTTCCATGCGCATCAAAACCGATTTAGATTAGGTTTATTATTTTTTATTTCTCCTGTTTTGATGGATCAAGCTGTAGATTACTCAACTGAGTCACTTCCAGTCACAAATGATCATTTTGGATCATTTCTGCAAATAAAGAAAGGCAGGGGAGCGTTCTACAAAAGCCTTAAACTTTGGCAGTGAGTTGAATTTATGGATCCACTATTTTCATTGCTTCAGGAGAAAAGAGACCTGGAGATTTTAATCTCATGCAGCTGGAAAAGCTGTTAAAGTCTCATTTTTGCTTTATGCTAGAAATCTCACAGTTGAATTACACCACATACTTTTAGCAAGTTAAATTAAATTGGAGCTACTACCTGAATAGTCTTTGAAATGTATAATTCAAAACTATTGGGAATCAGGAAAGCAATCTGCAACTTATTGACTCAATGGTTCAAACAAACAAACAAAAAAGGAAATCCAAGGAAATATGTAGAGTAAGGCTAGCAATGGTTAGAATTAATATTTATATTAATTATGAAATCTTATATTTTTATACACTGTTATACAAATTCAAAATGTTTTGTAACTGAACAACAAATCATTAATTTGAAAGAAAATACAGAAATTAACTGTATCTGTCAATAAGATTAAAAAAAAAACCCAGACATAAGCTTTGTTATTAAAAGAAATTACAGAGAAAATTCACATTGTGAAATTGTGGAAAGGTTGATGGGTTTCTACCTGAATATTATGGAGCCTTTATAGACTTATTGGTTTACAACAGGCATGTCAAACTGCCGGCAATGGGGGGAAAGTCCCGATATGTCACGCAACATCACATGACGTCGCAAGTTTGATATGCCTGCATTATCTAATTTTCTATAGTCCCTCCATCGTTCTATGAAGCTTTTTTTTTTACAGAAATATTAAAGCCTGAGAAAGATGTGCAAATTACAGACTTGTATCTTTGTTTACCATGGATACCAAACTATTAATTGCAGCATCATCCAGGAGGTTACAGAATGTAATACCATCCATAACTTACCTCAGCTTGGTTAAAAAAAAAAAAGACATGCATCTGAAAATAATTAATACTGCAACTGACATTTTGAACATCATTCCAGATAAATTAGAGCCAGCTGATACAATCTCATTAGACCCTGAAAGAGCTTTTGATGTTTCAGACTGAATTTGTGACGTATACTGTAAGAAATATGGGGTTTCGCCATCTTTTGTTTATTGGATTACAAGTTATTTTTACCCGATGGCCAAGTCATTATGAATCCATTCTCAATCCATTAAGTCATATTCTAGCAGTCATCAGGGATGCTGTCTGTCTCCTTTAATTTTTAATCTGGTTTTTGACTTTTTAGCCTCTCACATTGGATAATTCCAAGATATTAATGGGTGTGGTAGCAGCTAATACTGAAAATAAATTGTTTTTATGTGCTAATAATATTATGGCTATTTTGGATAATAATTATTTAGTATGGATTATTTAGTATCATTACCAAAGTTTGTTGAAGTTGGGCGACAATATAGGTTGGTTGGAATTTAATTCAATTTCAATTGGAAAAAGTCTAATTTGCTACCTTTGCAATCTATCATATGTGATAACTACTACAAGAAATGGGGATTTACAGGCTCTATAAAATACTTGGGTTTATATGTTCTTAAAATATATCACAACATGTTGAATAAACATTTCTAAATCTATAATTATGATTTTGGTTGCTATACCTCAACGATTAAAACTTCCACTGAATCTTGGGCATGTTAAATGCAATTAAAATACACTGAGACTAAGGTATAGTTTAAAAAGAATTTCAAAATTAATCCCTATTATTTACCTTACACAGACAAATTACAAGCAGCCCTCAATGAGTGACCACAGCATTTCAGTTGCCAGGTGCTGCAGTTGCTAAGCAGAAAATCATGTGACTACAATGAACTTGTGATGTCACTTCCCATTTGGTCATTAAGTGAATCACTGTGGTCATTAAGTGAAACATAACATGATTATAACTTATGATTTATTTTAACTCCATTGACTTTGCCTATTGCAAGCTGGTTGGAAAGTATGCAAATGGTGATCACTTGACTGTAGCTACTAATGCTACTAAGGCTTTCCTAAAGGCGAACTGAGGTGTGGGGGCTCTTATATATTGGGGATGTGGGAGGAGGATTCTTCCAGAGTACAGGGCAACCACAGAAAAGACATTCTTCCCAGATCTCATAAAATGACAAAATTTTAAAGAAGGAAGCTGGAGTCTGCCTCCCTGTGGTGAGAGCATGTGGGGAGGAAGATGGTCTTGGGAGAAGGTGCTCCCTTAAGGAACCTGGTCCTATGCCATGATAACCAGCTCTTCAATCGCACTTGGTGGCCTATTGGAAATGGTTACAACTTGCCAAAGAGCAGTGTTAAATAGGAATAGTGAGATGTACCCATAATTCCCCACACTGCTCATTCTGGACTGATTGAAGCTTCTAGATGATCTCCAAGAGCAGCCCCATGTAGAGCATGTTGCAGTAGTCTAATTGGGAGGTGACTAAAATGTGAGTGACTAGGAGCAAATTTTATTATGTTATTTAGGGTGCCAGTGTATAGCCCTTTCTGAAACTTTCACAAGTTTTAGGGTCCAAGTATAATAAAATAGGAATCTTTGTTTCCAGCCTTTCACCTATTAAGCAGCTAAGAATCAAATGAGAAATTGATGATGTAGAATAATCCAAATGTAGAGATGGGGATAGATAGAGAAAAGATGTTCTACTGGATTGTCTGGGATATATTCCTTAACTCAGTTGATTTTTTTCTTATGGTTGAGAGATTATATTCTTAACATGATTATCCATAACGTTTGCTGGTCACATATACTATTAAAACATGTACTGACAAAATAATAGGGTTCAGTCATTTTAGCAGCTCGAACCTAGAACTTTTAAGAATTGCAGCACTTGAAATGAAATGAACATAGCATGAAACATAGCATGAAAGTTTGCATTAATTACATACCTGAAATGCAGAACAAAAAATTGGAATATCAAATCAACAGATTCAAATTTTTAAGAAATGTAAAACATACCTATGATTTAAAAATGAAATTAATTCATCAGAAAATATTATTTTGTGTTTATTGGACCTTTCAAAGAATGTTTTAAAAAGTTGGACACCAGATTTTTGTGTTGGCATTGTAAGAAATTTGAGGCCTCTAACTCATGTGATTTGGTCTTATTCAACCAGAGCTTTGTTTTGGTTTCAGATCATAATAAATCAGTTCATAATAAATAAAGTTTAGGAAAAAAATATAATAAAGACATAAATGTGAAGTTAAATGTGTGTTCTGAAAATATGGAATTTGTCATTTTATGAAGATTATGGCTTTACTGAACTTGGAATTCGGCAAAAAGTTACTAATCCTCTTGATATTAAGGAAAGGATTCAGGATATAAGCTCATATTTGAATTTGTTATGAGTCTGTTATTTATTTTGGAAAAGTCTGTTATTCATGTATTTCTTTTGTATTTTTTTCATTTTGTAATATTTCCATTCTTTCCTGTAAAACATGTTAAGAAATAAATATCAATAGTTTCTTTAAAAATAAAGCCATTTTATCACCTTTTAACAAGTTTATTATTTTAAAAATGAAAAGATGAAAAAAAAATATTGCTTGATTTAATGACAAGTGACGGACTGAATTAATTTCATGTTGACACTAATTGGATTTTCCCCTTCTTTTTGTCCCCTGTTGTTTTCTGTTCAATAACTATAATGTATGAAGGTTTATTTTTTTAACTGTATACTTACCACTGCATTTGTTGTTGTTGTTGTTTGTATATCATTATTTTAAAAACGGTATTAAAAATAGCAATGTAGCTTGAGAAAAAGATATCTACTAGTCTGGTGGCTTGGCATAGTGGGGCAGTGGGCAATGTGCTGACACTGTAAACCACTTAGAGAGGGCTGTAAAGCACTATGAAACAGTATATACATCTAAATGCTATTGCTACTGCTATTACTTAGGTAACCTTTATTTCCTATTGCTGAGTCAGGGGTTGATGTATAGGGATCTTCTAAAACTACCTCATTATACCACCAGACTGGAGTACTCTGCCAGCCAACCAGACAGGGCTACTCAGACAGGGCTACTTCTTCTAGGACAGGGCTACTTCTTCTAGGACAGTGGTAGGCAACCTTGGCTCTTTTATGACTCGTGGACTTCAACTCCCAGAATTCCTGAGTCAGCCATGCTGGCTCAGGAATTCTGGGAGTTGAAGTCCACGAGTCATAAAAGAGCCAAGGTTGCCTACTCCTGTTCTAGGGCATAAGGGGTGCCAACTTGCTGCAACAGGTTTCTCGTTTATTGAGGTTGTGCAAACCATGAGCCAGTTAAATCTATAAATTAGGGGGGGAAAGGTAAAGGAGTCCCTGCGGATTTTACTCCACTAGTCGTTGCTGACTGTAGAAGATAGTGTTTATCTCTTTTTCCAGTGGCCATTGAGCCACTGCTATCCAAAGACATTTCTGCAGCCAGGTAGCCAGCATAATGTCATGGAGTGCTGTTATCGTCCCACCAAAGTGGTACTTATTTATCTACTCACATATGCATGCTTTCGAGCTTCTAGGTTGGCAGGAGCCGAGGCAAGGACGGGAACTCATCCCGTTGCATGGAACTCAAGTCTCGAACCTGGTTTGTTGGCTTTCCAGACAACAATCCCAGTGTCTTAACCACTGAGCCACCACGCTGCAAAAATTAGGAAGGGGATAGTCAATTAGATAGCATATTAAAGCTCTGCATAGTTCTTCATGCTGAATGGGGAAGAACTCTTTTCCCATTCTGCAGCATAAGGACAAAGAAGAAGGAGATATGTAGTTTATGTCTTCAGCTCACTAATAGTAATTCCTTATTAGAAGTTGGACTTCCAAGATCCAGGTAAATTTCAATGAAATTTGTCCATTTCTCTAATGCAAATGGTGTTTGGCCAATACCCCATGAATCTTATAAGGAGGAAGGATCTGTAACAGCCTCTCTCAGAATGACCAGGCCAGGATGGCATTTTGTCAAAGTGTTGCCTGACATATCCCAAAGTTGTATTATAAAGACTAAACCAGCACTTTGACTTGGACTTAGAAGCAAGCAAGGCAATGATTTCAGAACAGGTGTTCTCACCTGCTATAGTTGACCTGTTATGAAACCAGGCACCAGATTTTGACCCAATGGTGGTTTCTGGATCATCTCCAAAAGCAGCCCCATGTACAACATATTGCTGTAGACCAAACTGTGTGGGGATCAGGACTCAATTCATTATCATTAGAGCATCTTGGTCCAAGTAGGGTAATAACTAGTTCTCTGACCAAAACTGGCAAAGATTCCCTTACCTGTAACTTCTAACTGATGTCTTACCAAGAGCCATAATTTCAGGAAAACTTCCAAGTCAGGAACCAATAGTTTCAGAGGAAGGGTGATGGTGTGATCTCATCCAGATGATTACCAGAGCAGATGTTATGTAAGATTGCCACAATGTCTATTGATGACAAGCAACTATGTTGTGGTAGAATTTTAATCTGAACTTGTTCTGCCTCATCCAGATCATCAAAGTCTAAACTGAGGTCAAGATACCTGACAGTCTTACCTCCTGGGTCCGGGTCAGGGGCAAATGGTTAGAAGGGATCTGTGTGTTCCTCTTCTCCTGAAATGGCTGTCCAATATACCCTGCTATTCCTTCCCCTAACCATCATAATCCCAGTGTAGAATCCAATTACACCATCCTTGGGGATCAATCCTAGTTACACACTCATATATTTCCCAGCATATTTTGGTTCACCATTCATTAGACCAGCATTAGCTGCCACACGCAGGGAGACCCTCACTGTATGGCTCAGCCAAGTGACATTAATTCACAGTATTTGACTACTTACCTGGTCTTTCCTAACTAAGCTCTGAATTAGCTGCACCCTCCTGCAAAGGATTTGGTGGTGATGCCACCAAACCTATCTCTGACTTCTGACCCTCCTCACATTCCAAGATCAGGACTCTTTCCTGAGCAGCTCCCAGATGGCAGATCTCAAATAGGTTTTTCAGGGTTGTAATGTGCAAATCCTTCCAATCACAACCTTTCTTTGGTTACCAATCTGAAGAATGGTGCCCTTTAAAGCAGGGGTCCTCAACCTTGGCAACTTTAAGACTTGTGGACTTCAACTCCCAGAATTCCATAAGTCTTAAAGTTGCCAAGGTTGAGGACCCCTGCTTTAAACAATATGTCTGTCTGTTGTTGTCATCTGTGTCATATTTTGCTATGCCGAACTTTCTCTTTCCTTCTTTTTCATTTTCTTAAACATTTTATTTGGCAATTTCTTCTGTACTAATTAACACTTTGCTCCAGTTACACTAATAATCAACCAACCTCCAAAGCAAAACTTGTTCTACCGTTTTACAAAGTAATCCTGGGGCTAACTAATAACTTAGAATTAAACCTAGGTGTCACCTTCATACGGAGAGTTTTAATCTCAAAAGAATTAGAAAAGGATGCATCAGTAGTTGTGTGCTGATCTTCCAGTTACACTGATTGGATATTAAGGCATTATATCTGCCTGAGAAACTCCAGTGTTCATGTTCTAATAATTCGGGGTAATTCATTTTCCTACTAAAGACAGTAAACTACTAATTTTTCTGCTAGGGGTGAACAACTAGACTTTGACATAAAATACTGTCTATGTGGGAAGGCCCCTTCTGTAGTTCTTCGATTCAGAGCAGATGATAAATTTAGACAGAGCCTTTTCATAAGCAAAATCACACTTTAGAATGATTTTCCAAGGAAGGCTCAAGCACCAGTATTGATGTACAGTATTTCTGGTGCCAGATGAAAATTTATACGTGCTATCTTTGTATTGTACGTTGTGAGGAGGAGGTAAATAGTTTAATGTTAAAAGGACTATAGCACACCTTATCAGTGTTTTTCTCAGTTTTGTGGGGAAGGATTCCACAGCCAAGACAGACTCCTGATGCATAGTTTATTCAGTAAGCCAAGGAGACTCTCTGTGAGAAAGACTCCCTTTGTGTTCCTGAGGTCCAGAGGTTGAAATAATTTTCATAGCTATCCACTGCTGCTAATTCTGAAGGTCAAACTGAGCAACAGCTATGCCTGATGTTGTTTTGGAAATATTGTTTTCTAAGCTTTAGAAAGATTCAGCCTACTATTTCTGAGAATTAAAGAAAGCAGGATTTTGTTTGTTTTGCAAAGTGACAAATGAGAAACTATTTTTTTTCCTGAACTAATCAGACATAGCGGTCAATTTGGAATTTGCTTATTTTTATTTCTTTGAAAAATATTTAAAATCCCCCGCACTTCAGTGGATCACGGGGTACATGCCAGGAAAACAAACTGCAAACATAATAAACTATTTAAAAGGCAAAACCACTTAAACACCAGGCTCTACAATCAGGAATAAACAGAATATGAATTAAGACCAAGCTATGGTTACTAAGATTCTCAAACTTGGGTGAATAGCTAGTTCTTTTCACTTAGAACTGAAATGTTGGAAATAGTCTCATTTCTATGGGGATGAATTGGGGTGCTATTTAAGTAGTTTAATTATTTGGATATGTCCCCTAAGGGACAAAGTAGTTCCTTGACTTTATTTCAGTTTCCATATTGTTTGTTAGTAATTGTTAGTTATGTCTAAGAAGAGGCCCAATGAAGCTTGTCTTGGATCTCATAAACTTTTCACATCCCCTTCTATTACAGGTTTGTTGAACCGTTCCAAAGAAGATTGTGAAGCATTAGACCACACAAGATTTAAAACCATGCCTTTGAACCACTAGGAGATTGAGTCTCTGCAGACACTTCTGGCTGTGTATCTACTTGATTGCAATTATCTACAGCTGCATGTACTGATCACTTATGAGTTTGGCTAGCTAACAGAATGGAGCTTCTTATAAAGATCTTCTAGTGGCTGTAGATCTTGATTACTTGGAGTGTTGGAAAGAATCTAAGGAAAGATATTACTTTGTGAGGAAGTCTTGTTCAAAGACTTTCCTGTTTTCATGATGCCATCTTACAGGAAATAAGAACTTGTTTATTTCAATCACACATGAGATTCTTTTCTGTTTTTCTCTTCTAGAACTCTATCTAGGTTTGAATTCAACTCTTCAGAAATTGATTAGACAATTGTCTCACTCTGAGTAATTTCTTAAGAAGGTCCTACCCTTAAATGTTACAGTCCATCTTGTATATATTGTTTTTGTAATAAAGTGAGGCCTTCCACAGCTCGTATTATGTTGGAACTGAACACACATAGATGATTAAAAACATGCACTGTAGACATTCAGGAAATGTAACCTGAAACTATAGTTCTCAAATACATTTTTAAAATAATACATGAGACTAATGGCATACAAACAATCAATTTCTTAGCATTGAATAATTACAATCAGCAAGTTGCATGCTAACACAGAGATCTTTAACAGTTAACAATCTATGGGAAACCAAATAATTCAAATCATTATGAAATCAAGATGAAGAATGGGGAGAGAAAGGCAAAGGAAATGGGGATTTAACATTAAGGCTTCTTGCTGCAGCAAATAAAGCCAATAGTTTAAAGATGTGACACCTGAACCTGAGGCTATGTCACCTCTTCTACTTCTCCAAACCTGTTTTTGATATAAACATAATCAATATGGGCGAGGATAAAGAGAAAAGCTGTTCCTATATTTGAATGAATGAATATTAGATGTGAGCAGCCTGAAGAAGAATAGATGATGAGAAAGCCAGAAGGGAGTTGAGAAAAGATTTCCATGCCCCCCCTGCAAACCCTACCATCCCAAAATTGCCTGAATGTGGAGAAGGCAAGCCTGACTGGCAACTCCCCCCCCCCCAGAATAGAAGAGCTCTTTTGGAAAAGTTGTCCCAACCCTCTGTTTCTCAGGGTAGCTGAGCAAAAATCTAGCCTTTCCATTCTAAGGAGAATGTTGTTAGTACAAGAAGCAAGAGCTCCTCTGAACATTTCAAGGTCTGACTAATGGTTGTGCTTTTTTTTTTTTTTTTTTTGCCATAAGAGGATGTTTACCACATCAGTTTTATGTGAGGAAGCTTTAATTTGAATAGGGCCTGGCTGTATTCACCTTAAATATTTTCCATATGACTATTCTGGCAAAACCACACGCTGTTTCTCTCACAGTAAAAATATTGCTGTCAATCGGCTTAATTCTTCTGTGGCATTGTACATGCAGAATTTTAAACCTTGAGTGGGAGAAATGCTTTCTGTTATTTTCTGTTATCCAGTAAGTTGGAGCCTCCTCCTGCAATGGCCAGACTCACAGTGCCCAACACATCTGACACCTCTCATTGTCCATTGCTATAGAAAAATGCTCCTTCCCCCCATCCTCACGTTCCGTAATTTCTCCACTATAACAATCTGACTGGAGCAATCTACAATAAACAACTCACTCATATCACTAGCTAAGGGGTAGTGCCAGAATGAAACCTTCTGCAATGACAGAGACTCTAACACCTTCTCTCTTAGCATACTGTTCTTGTTGCAGCCCCAAACAATCCAGAGACAACAATGTTGTCTGATAGTTTTCCTGTTTTTCTGTCATTTCACTAGCCCTCAAAGATTGCATCACACCAGCCATCTTTTTCTTATACCACCCTACTTCAGTCTACTTCACCCTCCCTTTGAAAACTAATTCTCTTTCGATCTCTCTCCCATGCAGATAGCTCACCATCATCTCAAAATCATACACAATCTTTTCATCCCAGAAAAGTAATTTCTCCAGTATATAAAATCTCAAATGACATAATTCAAGAGGATCGTCTAGATATGCCAGAAAACCTTGTGTGACAAGTGAGCCAAACTATGGGAACTTCAACCTGGGCAAAGAAAACATAATCTCCTGCACCGTATTGGGTCAGTCAACTATGAGCATGTATCATAACAATAAAAGTTCAAAGAGATATGGCTCATAAATCATCTCAAGGAATGTAAGGAGTCAAAATCTGATCCACAATCTAATATGCTGATCCACCAAGTACTTGCATCACAAGATGTGCAAGGTCAGATATAGCCAATCCCTCGGCCTTTTATACTATAGAAAACCTACAGCAACAACAGTAAGTGAGTGCTAAGATTTCGAAGCCTTTTAAGAGGCTGTTTATCACTACGTTTGAGAAAATTTAACTAGGCACGCACAGAATCATTTAAGGACTCCAATCCAGTCACATCAATAACAAATCCCTGCATGTTCATGGAAGATAGCGGAGGAAGAAACATATAGTCCAGGGGGACTGAGGACTGAATCTTCAAGCAACAAATAACCCAATCGCCTTGAGTAAGAAAGATGAAGGGTAAGACTCTATGTAGCTGTAGAGAGCAAGGAAGATGACTTTGATGGAGATCATGTTGTGTGCTACCAGAACCTCAGCATTATGAATAAGCTCTATCTCCCTTCTGGCCAGGGGATCTATGGCAGATCCTAGTTGGAGTGGCTGAGCTTTATGGTGATTGTTATTCAGAATTGAAGTGTAATTCCAAAAATCTAGGGAGATTTCTAAAGCATCTATTGCAGGGGTCTTCAAACTTGGCCCTTTTATGACTTGTGGACTTCAACTCCCAGAATTCCTCAGCCAGCGTGCCTGGCTGAGGAATTCTGGGAGTTGAAGTCCACAAGTCATAAAAGGGCCAAGTTTGAAGACCCCTGATCTATTGGTTTTGGTCTAGTGGTTAAGGCTCCAGGGCTAAAAAACAGGTCACTGTGAGTTCTAGTCTCGCTTTAGGCATGAGAGCCAGCCAGTCATTCTCTCTCAGCCCAACCCACCTCACAGCTTGTTCTTGTGGGGAAAATTGGTATGTTGGCTACATCGAGTTATTTCTAACAATAATAAAAGCAGAAAAAATAAATAATTTAAAAAGTCAGTCTAGCATAGTATGCTTGTGATAAACCCATGTTGGTTCCCGTTAAGTGAAAGTAAGTAACCATTCATTTTACAGAATTTGTGTCAGTTAAAAATATAATATTTTTCCATTTTGTATTTCATACACTGTAATTAAAAAGGTGATAATACAAAATCCTAAGGACTAAAAATAAACATTTAACAGTAGAATGGTTCTCAATTTGCTAATTTTACTTGATTTTGCATGTCAAATCTGCAACATTAAAGAAAGTTACTATTAAATTACAGAACCACCTCCTCCTTGTTCCCCAATGTAATTGACAGGCTACCATATATTAGAGATTAGTAGTGCAAGCATATATCTAAAATTATCTAAATAGCTTAACTTGGTTTGTTTGCCCACCCACAAGAATCTTATTCTTGCTCTTAGGGAAAACAATTCAAAAGCAGTTTCTTCCTCAGTTTAATCTGAGGAAGTATGCATAACGAAGAAGTGCAGGTAAAAAAAAAATCAACATACCACTATTTCTGAAAGCATCCTAATGCCTGTTAAAAGCCTCAGACTGTCGGAAGGATCGATAGCTTTGTCCCCTTTATGGTAACAGCAGCAGATTCAACTATTAACAGGGCGTACGTATCATGGTTTCTATTTTATTTGAACTCTGACTAAAATTGAGATTATACAAGCTCAGATTGTGTGAGTTCAGAAGGTTGCTACTTTGCAAACAAACCATTGACCCAAATGGAAGATATTATTTCAACTATTGTTCAGTTGCTCTCTCACAGCAGGTTAAGCACTGGGACATGCTTTATCTTCTCTGTGACAGTGTTACTTTTGGTCACAGTCCATAAAAAGAGAGGATGGTGTTCCATATCAGCAGGCTGGCATTTTGAACACAGCCCAAAATTCTGCTGGAATGGAATGTTTGTTGTCTTAATGTGAAGACATTGGTACATTTACGAAACCAAATGGTTTCTCGTGTCTTCCTTCTAAAATATTTAATTTTATTTGGCTATTTATTTATATCTACTACTGTGTGCCTTCACCTTAAAATGATGATCAGAAAAGGATCACACCATATTAACAAAGCAGCCCAAGACAAGGCAGATAAACCCATGATGATAAAAATATTGTTATAAGATTATAGTATTAGTGGAGCTAGAAGAAGAGTGCCTTAATGGCCCTACAGGATGGACAAATATTGACTTTGGAAATGACAGAATAATAGTAAGATAAGTGCAACAATAGAATATAATAAATTGTTAATGATTGACAAATGGGCGCTTGTTTTCATAATTTGTCATCTTATGCTTTCCACTTGACTCATGCAGCTCCACCTATCAAATGGCAGGGCTGGTTTGGATTCCAAAATTCATGCAATCTTTAGATATTATTTTTTTATTTTCTCTTTTAAAAACATTATAAATTATTATTATTTTTAGAAAGATTGAAAAAGCAGCAGATAGCTCGTTATGACTCATAAAGAGATAGGGCCTTTTCCTTGAATAATAGTGGATTTGGTCTCTTGGGTGCTTAGAGCCATGTGCTTTCAAATCTGAATGTTTAGAACAGCTTTCCTCACCCAGATGTCTTCCTAATGACTTGGGTAGCCATTCCCAAAATGTAGAGCCATCATTGGTTGACGATGTTAGGAGTTGAAGTCCAACACATTTAGACGTTGCCAGATTTGGGCAGGATATTTTAGTTATTTTTTTTTAAAAAAGCAGCTGGTATTAGTTGAGTAATAATTCTCTTTTATTTTTAAAAATCTTTATAATTGAATTTGTGGGTTTGTTTTGCAAATGAGAAAGCTCTGTGCTTGCTAGGAAACAGATTCCAATGTGTGTGGGCTCATCTGGACAGCGTGTGATTTGCACAAAATGTAATTAAATTCATGTAGAAAAATATCAACCAGAGTCACCTTGTATAGGACTAAATTTGTATGGGCTCCTCTCAAGAAGTTTTATAAAGTGTTCAGCCACAACCCGCAAGGCAATTATGAAGCATGGTGGTGAAGCAATTCATTGTTCATTGAATTAAAACAAAAACAATCAAATAATTGGATGACTGAGTATACAATTCCAGAATGACTTTTCAAAATAGCTCCTCCATACTTATTCTCTTGAAGTTGGCTTTTTCGGAATACGGTTTAGAAAAATTAATTCTTTAATCATATAGAATATATTTTAAAATGTAAAATTAATTAACTTGAAACCTGATATAGTGTAAAATTAGGCACCAGACTCCAATATTAAATTAGGCACCAGGCTCCAATATTTAATGACTCTAGTCCTATATATGGGCCCTAGATATATATTTTTAGAAAATATCAGTGGTGTGATATTTTTTAATTTAGTTTGTAAGATAAGGTGGGAATTAAAAAGCTTTCTCTGAAGGTTTACAGGCTGTCAAGGAATATCCTCGTCATTATGCCTGCTGGGACTGAATATTTGGGTCCTGTGGTAAGTGAAAATGCTAGTAATATGATCTGCCTATCTGGTAAGAACATCTCAAGAAGGCTACTAAGAATTCTTTATCACCACCATCATCACCACCATCACTAACACGAGCACCAGATCGTGGAACATGGGCGAAACAGTTGGCTTTTTCTGTTGTCTCTTTCACAATTTGGACCTCCCTACCACCGGAGGTTTTCATAATCCCAATTCTTATAGTATTTCAGAACACTACTAAAACAGTCTTATTTCATCTATCCTAACTTTAGTTGATTGCTAGAGGCATCCGTCCTGTGGGATGTATTTAGAGTTCATATACTGGTTTTCATGTGTGTATGTGTGTGTGTGTGTGTGTCTTTGTGTGTGCCTGCCATAAGTTGCTTAGGTCTTCTGATTGGGTGGAGCTATCAACACTATAAATAAACATACAAAGTGCCAGATGTGGCCATAAGCCCTGAAATGCCAGGGCTTCTGTCGAAAAGATGTCACTGGACAAATTAAAAACAAAACAGATTTGAGCTATAACTGGAGGGCAGATGTCAAGACAATGTCAATGTTTCTTAAACCATTGACTTGATTCCAATATAAACATCTAGCCCGGTCTGGTGGAAACTGCTGAAAGCAATTTTCTCAAATCTTATCAAAGGCAGCTGCAGGACCAACCCAAAACACTTTTTTTTTTGCCAAAGGCAAACCTTATGATGCTTTCCTGTTATCCTACATGCAGAAACTAATTCAATTGGCAGTTGAACCTTTCTTTGACATGACATGGTGACAGGACAGCTTTTTTCACTGCAACTAAGGGCAACTTAGCACTAATTCAGGAGACTGGATATATGGAGAGGACGTGCTATCCTTCCCAAGCACCTGACATCGGCACAGCTGCTTCATTTGACTTAGAGAATGGCCTTTGACAGCTCTAGGGAATAAATCAGAAGCCAGAAGATGAGCCATACAATTAGGAATGAATCTAAGATGAAGTTGATCTAGAATCACCCTCGAGGACCCTACTTAAAAGCAAAGGTTCTTAGAAATTCCCATGCAAACTTTGGCAGCTATCATAAATGTAATTTGTAGCATCAATCAGAACCTATACAAAATCAGTTCATCAGTTATCATTTAAATAAATGTCTAGTTGTGAGAGGCTGTGGGAAAAACAGATCCCACTTTAATCAACACACAAGAACATTGGCTAGGAACGTATTTTTACAGTTTTCAAGCTTCTGTTTTTACCCTAGACCAGCATTGATAATACCTTCCTGAAATCTGATTCCTGCTTCCTTGGTTTTTCAGATACATGGGATTTGACACTATTTTAAGATAGTGTGAGTTTAAGACTCCTCTTTACAACTCACTGCTTTCATAACCTATATATCAAATCATGGTACAAAGCTGATTCCTTTGAAAAACCTGTAACTTCACACCAAGACTTGGCTGTCAGTGGTCCTTACCCCTGGCTTTATCAAATCCCACTCTAGTAAATTAGCAGGAAATATATTACAATTCCCTACCATTTTTAGTAGGGCTTTCATCTATGGGCTAAAAAAACCCGAAAAACCACTAGATTGCAGTAATGAGTTAGTTATTTTTTATTTGCTTCCATTTGGTGGTAATCCAGATTTTTGCAGCGCAGGGTTTACAGAGCTGTAATTTTTAGGAATTTAACATTTATACACACCATTCAAGTTTTTCAGGGTGAAGTTATATTGGGTCCAACAACTTCAAATGAACAAATCAATACTATGTTATTTATTAGTGTTGGAATTCATAAATATGATGACATCTTAACTCCTAAATCTTTGGACAAGAAAAAAAAATCTAATTAATTACAAAGATGTATGGCTGAAGGATTCTGCATTATGCTGCACGAATTCAGGATCTTTTTTTATTTCTGCTCTCATATATTCCACAGCCATCAGCAAGATGGATTTCTTTGTGATAAGAATGATAAGGAAAAAAAAACCGCTGGCTGCATTGGCTTGCAGAGGTCATCTTGATTACTTGGCCAACATGAGGAAGTAGTAAAGTTAGCTGTCCCAGATAAAAATAGGACTGAACTCCTTAGCCTCACTTATTGCTGATGTCTTTCCTTTTCCTCTGATGTAATCTAGTCAATATTGCATGAACTCTCTAAAAATAAAATTCCTATTTATCTAAAATCAAGTGTGATGCTCATGGTCCCTTAGCAACCTGGGGAGAGACTGCCAGAAACTCAAATTAACAACTCCGCTTCAATGGAATAGGAGTTTCAAGCTGTAAACAACTCAGCAAAGGAAGATGAAATTAATTAGTAGGACTGTGTGAAGCTCCAAATGGGTAATTTGATTCAAAGTTCAGACTAAATGATTGCAAATGATTCGGTTCCTTGAATCACATCCCTTCAAATGTTGTAGACTTTGTAGGTGATATACTTTGTTAGATTTTAAGCAAAGTTTCAACTTCCTTTCAATATATAGACAAAATTGGAAGGGGCACAGATTGAATGGGTATGTGTTCTAGTACTGATATACTGATATTGTCAAATCTATAGCCAATGGATTTCATTATTTTTGTAAGCCCTGCCTATCAAAATACTTGAACTGTTGCTCTGCTGTTTCCCTCTATCATTCTTCTGCTCAAATATATTCAGGCAGGTTTGTTTGGGAAATGAAGAACAGAATAAGAAGGACTCAGAACAATACATTGCAAAAAATGACCACTAGTGTACGTTACACAGGGTATTTATTTCCACTGTAGTACATCATAAATGCAATATCTCAAAGGTGCTTTTTCAAAAGGCGACTAGACTGTTGTTTTCTTTGAGGAAGAAGGACAAAACGTTTTGTTTCTCATTCAAGAAACTTCATCAGTTGTGATAGCGGGGTGGTGGTGATAAAAAGTTAGGTATTGACAGTGGAGAGTGGATGATGAGATGGAAGGGATGGGGATGGGGACTGGATGGTGGGCGGATGTAAGGGGGGATGTAAGGAAAGGTTCTGACCAGTTCCAGTCAGAACCTCTCCTTCCATCCCCCCGACACCCAGTCTCAACTGTCAGTATCTATTCTTCTATTCTCCGTGCCATCAAAACTGATGAAGTCTCTTGGACAAGAAACAAAACATTTTGTTTTTCTTCCTCAAGGGAAAAAAATAGTCCAGTTGCCTTTTGAAAAAGCACTTTCATTCTCAGACCTGGATGACTGAGAATCTCCACAAATATTAAATGCAACGCTAAAAGCAGACCTGAGTACCTCAGTGGAATGAAGAGCCAGCAAGTAGATTGGCTCTTCATAATTCTTCTCCAGACAAGGAGAGGACTTGAGATTGCCCACTGGTGCTCCAGACTGTTGCTTCTTATGAGGTGATGCAAGACAGCAGTCGCTGGTAGGTTTACCACTCTGAAAGATGAGGGAATAGCTATTTTGCTCAAACCATGGTTGACACCTTCAAAAAGATACTGGGTTCGCATATTTCCTTTTCTAATCACTTTTGGAAATTGCTTGTTAACTATTTTTTTAGCTATTAGGAACCTTTGAATCAACAAATCTGAAAACACCAGGTAAATTTTCTTCTCTTTCAAATACAAGGAATAAATATCAAAGGAGTGATTAGAACTTTCATTAGGAATGATGTGCAGGGTACACAAGAGGTGCCTTGTGAGTTGAGGAGATTGCACAGAAGGGGATGGATCTGGTTGTGAAGGGTGCATGGGGCATGCAGGTGTTTGTTCAATTACTGATGCTGTTTTCATCCCATTTTGCCTGAAACAGTGGCAAGTGTTCTGATATTTCTCTGCTAGAGACAATGGCCAGTTTTTTTTTATTGAACTGAATCTGGTTGCTTTCAAATCTCTAAACACAGATCCACATAGAATCATGCAATTCAAATTTGAATCAGACCTTGGCTGATTTGTTCTTTTGCCATTTATAGCAAGTGCACAAGTTTATTCACTTGCCATATTTAAATACTTGTGCATGTTTTTCCAACCTCTAATATGAATGTTGTTTGAGAAGTCAAAGGAAATGTGAGTTATTTTAAGTAACAGATGCTTTCCCTTACTACGACAAAGAATAGCCATTTAAAATATTTTATTTCATTCTGTATTACAGGTAATACTTTGGCTCTAAAATAAAGAAGCAAGGGCTTATATTCCTTACCAATTAAAATAGCAACCTTCACTAATCTACAGATTAGGTCTACTGTTCTGCACAGAGTATCTGGAACTTAGTCTCATTATATACAGTAGAGCACATTCTGAGACTGAGCTGTAGACTGCAGTCAAAGCCAATCAGTTCTGTGACACATGAACAATGAGCTTGTGCTGCGTCATGCACGGTGATGACAGAAAGCAAAGCTGCTCTGGCCTCAGAATAATCCTACACTCTTATGTAATTTTTGTTTTTCTCTCTGCAGAGGTTTAGATCAAGATTTATTTTGAAGGAACCCTGGAGATTTTCCAATCTGGTTTTCCTGCTTTGACCAGCAGATTGAACTATAGATGGCCTACAAATTCCCTCTGGTCTGTGAGTCATGCATATTGGTTGAATATTTTCAACTACACCATATAATTTCATTTATATAAACTACTTTTCCACCTTTTCTTGGTGTCCTCCTTTGTCTTCACAACAGCCTGTTGAAGCCCAATTGCACTGAGAAGGTGTCTTCAGATTTTCCGCAGGCTGTGAGAGACAGAGAAGCATAGACGTGTGACAGGGTTGAGCATGTTGGACCCACTCTCTGTGTTTGACCTCCCACCTTTCTATCCCAGACTTCTAACAGGACTGAAGATGAATTGCAACTCAATTTGCTTAAAAGAGAGTTTGATGTCCTGTGGATTAAGACAATCTATTTTACAATCACACTGATCCTTGTGGTCTTTTCCCCCTCCACAATCCTATCTTTCCATGATATTCACATCCAGATTTCCTGCAGACTGCCTTGTTCAGGTGGTGAGGGGATAAAATAGGATCTGAAAGAATATGAACATCCAGAAGGGTTAATTCAACATACAGTAATCTGTCTTTCTATAGCTGTTTTCATCCTTATTACAGGCTGATTTGGCAATAAGTGGCAATAGCCTGAGCCCAAGGCCACTGAAGATCTGATGATCAGGCAGGGAGTTAGAATTGATATCGGATATTAAGTACATTTTTTCCTGAGAGCAGTTCACCCCCTGCCTCCTGTTATATCTCCCTATTCTTGTCACCAGCAAGATACTATGATCTAACTCATAATATAACACCCCACATCCCCATTCCCTCATAACCTTGCTATCTTTCACCCAAGTCTAAAAATCACATCCAGTTCCCAGATGCAAATCAACCCTACCAGGGCCAGCTAGCATTTCAGAATCTCTGATTTATTTTTGTTCACATGCTCAGTGAAGCCTCAGATCCAAGCAAGCCAACTGTGCCTCCTATCATGCATGCCAGAATATCCACACCACATGTGGTTTTAAAACTACTGTCAGAGGGACTAATCTGGAATAAAAAAAGTCTTATGAATATCACTTCAAACTGGAAGGATGTGAGAGGATATCACCACATATTTCAACCTCAGAAGCAAGGCAAATGCCCTTTGGTTCAATCAAATCCAGTCTGAAGAAAACCATCCAGCATGGTTGGATAAGTAGGAGGGTGAAGTGGGATATGTTATTAATCTATCAACTACCCCCAATGTGAAACCCCTCCATTGCAGCCCCAAGCCAACTGACAGAGCTAGGTCTTTAAGCTCTTGTGGAAGGTCAGGAGACTTGGAGCCAACCTCACTCTGGGGGCAAGATGTTGCAAAGGATAGGTGGATTGGCAGAGAATGCCCTTCTCCTGGACCCAGCCAGCTGGAATACCTTGGCCAATGGGACCCACAGCATGCCTCCTCTGCCAGCACAGGTGGGATGAACCAATCCCAGTGGGATGAGACAGTCCCTCAAGTATTGAATTTTTAACATTAATAACTCCTGATAGAGTTGTCCTCCCTCAATTTATTCAGTTGCCTTTTAAAATTATCCAGGGTGGTGTTTACTTAAACAGACCATTATGTAGCTATAATGCAACACAGAGCATAATTCAAAACATGCACAGTATACTTTCCTCCTTCATGGTCATCCTTTTATTCCTTGCCCCAAACGAAAATGCCAAAAGAAAATGAGGATTGGGGTGGACAGATGCTAGTGGAATGCCAGTGAATCTTCTCCCTCACTGGCCACATGGATGGACCATTTCCCCTTCCTTTTCTGATCCACTGAAGCCCCAAAGAGTAGCTGTGAGGACCCTCACTCAGGGGCAAGAAAAGCACAGCTGCATCTAGGAGGAGTGAGCATAATGGTGGAGAAATGCTCTTATTGGTTTGGATGATATGATGGGATCTGCATTCCCCAAAAAATGGGCATTCCTTTAAATTTAATTGCAAGCAATAAATATCCTAACTTCCCTCATCTTTACAAAAATTTCCCCTTCTGTCTCATACTATCAGTAATATATGCAAGGAAGTGATCAGATTTGGCCTGAATCATGCGGATTTATATGTTGGCTTAGTTTCTTACAAAAGAAGAGAAAAAGGCAATAGCAATACATGAGATGCTGCCTTGCAATGTTTGTGTCAACCCAAATGAAATAAGACATTCAACAATATGGTGGGATGAACGATGGAACTGGTGAATGATTGGAAATCTCTCCATCTCTCCTTAATACAGAATTCGTGAAAAGAAGAGGAGAAAAAAAAATAAAGGAAAGGACAAATATATATTTTTAAAAGATCATTGTTAAAATTCAGCATTAAACTTTGTGCAGTGTATAATAATAGTAAGCAGTTTTTCCATTTTGTCAGACCCAGTTCATGACTGAGAATGAATGCATTTGAAATCATAAATCTGGGCTGGTATTTTTCAATTATTATTGTATATACATTTGTGTTTTGTACATACCTTTGCTCAATAAACCCATAGTTCTCCGTATAAAGATAGCTTCCAAATTTTGGTTGTACGTCCCATCACTTTCACATCCTTCAACTATTTCACTGTCCCTAAAACCCTATTAACCTATAATTATGGATATTAAACCAAATGCAAATACTCTGAACTGAAAATCAAGAGAGTAAACAATTCTTCCTATATTTTCATTGTTTCCTGTGGCTCAAATATTAAAAATGCTTTGAATTTCTTCCAACAGAACACTTAAGCTGCTTCCAGTTTTGTTCCGTTGGAAGACAGTCTATCTGAAATATTCGGCAAAATTTTGTGGGGACTGCTTTGGTTTTGTTGTTGTTGTTTGTTTCATTCATACGTCTAGAGCCAAAGCATGTGCGTGAAGAGATTACATTGTACGATCATCTCTCCAGTGGTCTACAAACTCCCCAGCTTTCCCTACCTTCATCGTTGGCAGATATTCTACTCAGGCAGATATTCTTAGATCACCTTGTGATTATATCCTCTGTGAAATGTGGAGGTTAGATGATTTTGTCTGCAGATCACAGCCACACATATAGATATACAAAAGATAGGAACTTTGTATCTCCAAAGTAGGCTAAATTATTTCTGAGGACACTTGTTAGCTGGCCTGTTGAAGTGCCTTCACTTTTGTAGAACTAGAGCTTGAGACAATCATTATGACACAGCGCTTCAGAAGGATAGTCACTTAGATGTCATAATGGCTGGGATGTGGATACAAGGAATTTTCAAGACAAGTTAGAGGCAGATTGACACCACCACCAACCAAGCCAGCTATCTGACTCCACCTGGAGCAGAAAACTACCACACCTATGTAAGATAAAAACATGTCAAGATTCCGTCGATATCACAGACATCGCAGCAAAAAATGTGGCAACCGTAAAGGGAAAGCACGCGGGAAAAAGAAAGGACGAAAAAAAGGAAATGGACCCCGACACACAAAAAAAGGAGGTGATGATTTAACGATAATGTTAATTTTTTACTCCCTGAATGTATAGCGTAGCCTTCTAGAAAGCAAACACATGTAAATGAATTGTGTTAAAGGCAAAACAATCCCTTACAACATAGCAGGTTTTTTTCAACTGAGTCCTAGAAATAATCTCTACTCTATTAATAAATAGGCATAGCCACAAATGCATGCAATGTGTGCTGAGTGTGGCCATCATAGAATTCCTGACTGACACAGTTAATACATAATTAAGTCATAGAATGCAGTTGTTAAAAGCTCCACTGTTTTTTATAATGGTCCTTTAGACTGCTACGTTCTATGAGGTAGTCATAGATCTCCTCTGGATACTGATATTATCACATGAATTATTGCATCCATTAGGAGAAGAACCAGCAAGTAGGAAGACATTGAAAGTTGTATTGTTGTTATTTTCAAAGCCCTTGGAATCTTCTGCCAAATTAGGGATGGATGAAGCTTAAACTATTGCACGTTCTCTCTTTGTCTATATCAGAGAAAAAAGAGCATAGATGGACAGTCTGGTTATGAATTATGGAAGCTGAAATCTATACATTTGGAAGACATCCAGGTTGGAGAAAGCTGGATTAGGTAGATAGATGGCAGGAAGCAAGGAAAGGAAGATTGTGCATGCTACACATGTGTGAATAGATGGATGGTTGATGAAGAAAGAGAAAGATGGGGAGATGGAGAGAGAAACAGGGACTGAACAAGAGAAAGAAGAAATGTTCCTTGCTAGGAATATAAAATAAAATCCTCACAGATCTCATTTTGCTCTGGAGCAAAATGGAATGATCTATTCAATTGTCCCATTGTGGAGTAGGTAGCTTAGGATTATGAATTATGGAAACCATAATCACTCATCAAAAATGCATACAAATAAATACATACTAGAAAATGTGCCTACATTTCTGTTGTCCAAAGAGAGTTGCATGCAAAACTATGTATACATAGAAAAGCTTTTGAACCACAATGAATAGAGATTTTTTTGGGGGGGGGGGTTTCTTTTTTAAAATCACACCGAATCAAAATATAAATGAAAATCTCTGGTGCTATTTGGACTGGGTTAAGGCTGAACCACAAATACTTTGTTTTCATCCACTTCACTCTTTGTTCCCATCATCTTTTGGATTTCCCCCGGGATCACTAGTTAGTAGATTTCAACTATTTTGTCATAAAAGAATGCAGCTTTACACTTGTGTTTTTTTCATGTGAACAAAGTATTCATATTGCCTCGTTGTGTTAATTTCATGAAAGCAAAGAATAGATGCTGCTGTTTCATATTCACTGCCATTTTATTGGATAAATTTGGCTGCACATATATCTGTTATCTTGAAATTGAGTTATGCTTTTTTTCACATTGGTGCATGTTTACTTTGATTTGGGCCAAATGCACATTCTAGTGTATAACAGTACATCTATGCTATATAGTATAAGAGTTGCAATTTTACTTTATTTTCAACTTACCTAGATTGAGAAGTGCTGGATATTAGAGACAAAGCCACTGGTGATGGAAATATAACCAGAAGCTGTAGTAGTGGTTGAGATGTTTTTGGATTCTAGAACTTTTTTTTTTTTTAGACAAGTAGAATTCCCAAATTATGGGCTGCTATTTTGGAATCCAGCACTGGAACCAGACAGAAAATGGGAAACAGTTTTAAATCTGTGCTAAACATTCAAAACAAATACCTGTTGCTAAGCAAAAGTTTTAAAAAGCTTTTGCAATAAAGATTAAATACATGAGGTTACGTAAGAAAAATATTAAAGGTAAATGATCTGTTAAAATCGTGATGTGGTAAGTTTTGGACTGCCAGATGTGAGCTTGCAAAGATTGGGACAACCATGAGGTAGCAGCCAAGGGAAGGAGAAAAGTCTCTCTGGGGCTGTTGAGTACTTATCTTGATTTTTACAGAACAACTCTAGTAGCTCTACTAAATCTGAAACCTCTCTGACACTTTAATACAGCTTCCTGATTTAGATTCTCAGAATTTAAGGACTAATTCTGTGCTGTCCTGGGAAGGCAGCTGTGGGCCACTTCTTTCTGCAGAAAGTTTGCTCCTGACTTTAACCATCTTTATTCTTCTCAAAGCAAGAACAAGATGTTGGTAGCACAATTTACTTTTAGACTTGGAAGATTCTGTTAATGTAACCCACCGTAAAATTGAATGAGCTCATTTGCCACGTTTCTTGTTTGGTCTACCTGGTAAGGCTGACAGTATCTGAGCAGGGGGTCAAAAATGTCAAGATGGCAGTTGTATGTTGGAAGTACCACCTCTTTTTTTATGTGCAAGCTTTGATGGCCACTATCTTGACCTTGTTGACTCCACCTATGAAGGCTTCTATACCCACTACTTCCTAATTATCCTAAGTTCCTCCCATCTTGATTCTGTATCTCTTTGAGGTCTTCCTACCCTTTGAAGATTGGCTAGCTGTAGGAGACGTTTTTCCAATATTTAATTCATGTTTGCTGTTTGTAGCAATCCCTCTAACTCCCTTGATTTCTAGGCCACCTCAGTTTATTACAGGTCCAAGAATTTGTTTGTATAATTCATCTAATTTATTTGCTAGAGGAATATGTATTTTTGTTCCTTGATGGGATATTCTGCAAATAACTAGTAGCAATGAAAAAGAGGAAGACAAAGTAGGCAGGCAAGATGTATAATGGAGTCTGAGATTTCTTATATATTTCAAAACAGTATATATAGGAAGATAGAATAATTCCCTCCCTCCCTCCCTCCCTCCCTCCCTCCTTTCTTTCTTTCTTTCTTTCTTTCTTTCTTTCTTTCTTTCTTTCTTTCTTTCTTTCTTTCTTTCTTTCTTTCTTTCTTTCTTTCTTTCTTTCTTTCTTTCTTTCTTTCCAGAAAATTAGGTGAGGAAGATTACTAAGCACCAATATGATTCATTTTTCATTTCCTTCAAGGCCGTCACCACTATAGGAGGTGTGTACTATATTAATCTGGAACTGTGAAGACCCAGCGAGAAGAAATTATTGCATGATCCGAACTGACAACTTTCTCCAGACATAACATCAACATAAAAAAACAACAGGAAATGATGTAGATCATTTCCAAATAAAGCCTCCTTGGAATGCTTGTGATATATTTACTATCTTTTTTATTATAACCTTCCACACTTTCTTATTATTATCTTCCATACTCTCGATATTCCTGTCCCCCACATAGATTTATATTTTAACAGTGTTACCATCCCCTACCCCTACTCCAGGAGAGAGAGGCAGAGATAATGTTGGTGAAGGAATGCAAGACCATTAGCAGATAAATGGGACAGTAAATGAAATCTCAGTCCTGGGAATGTAGTAAGTATAAGAAACAGATTTAAAATAACTCTGCTTTGATTCTGTATGGTGTCACAGAGGACAGAGAGAAATTCTGATGGGCTTTCAAAATTGATATCAGTCCTTCAAGGTAAGTCAGGTGAGGACTACTGAAATTATTGTTTTAGCATATAATAATAGACCTCTGAAAGCTCAACACAATCAAGGTGGGGTTATTTTAAATCTATTATCTTTACTACGTTCTCAGGCTGAGATTTCATTTACTATCCCTTTTATCTGCTAATGATTTTGCATTATATTTTACATTATTATCATTATCTCTGCTCCCTTTACACCCTCCACCTGAATTTTATTATGCAGTTACTTCAGTTAAATTAAAGTTACTTCAAGCTAACAATCCTGGATTATTTCTCAGATGTCCCCTTTGAAGCCAGAGAGAAGCTCCTTCAATTGAGGGAAAGATTTAATCTGCCAATCCTTGCAGACTCAATCACAGCTTTTTCTTCTTAGATTTTTGAATTTCAACATCAGGAGGAGAAAAAGGAGATGGGGAAAAATCACTGGACTTGCCTGGATAGGCTGAAAATTACTGAAGATTTTACAGGATCCAATGATCTCATATTCTTCAATGTTAGCAAGGTTAGAGGAGAAGGACTTATGTACCCCTCAATATGAACTAAAACAAGAACAAGAGAAAATAAAGGCAGCTCCTCCTTCTTCATTTCCATCCAATTAATAGGAGGGTTGATATGATGGAACCCTAAAAGGATTAAATCTGATAAGGGCGGTATGATTGTTCTACTACAAACTGATCATTTAAGTTGACACAATGACAAAATTATTCCATAAATAGCCATAAGTAGAGCTTCCTAAGTGGCTTCTGGTCACAGTTAGCAGAATGGTTTTTAGGATACACTAGATTTTATCACCATCTGTGTATTGCTGTCCATTGTGTTTGATGTATTAATATATACCATTTGCATTTATGTAAACACTTTGGATATGTGATGGAATCATATTGTGATTAGCCATAATAAAATAGCACTGAAAATAATGAGTTTACCAGCAAGTATGTTCCTTCTATCTGGTCTCAACAGATCCACATTGGAGATGGAATTATGACTGGCTGGCCTTGGTAACCCTGGGCAGTTAAGGCTACGGTTTCTTCTACAGAAGTTGTCTGGAAGTAGGCTAGTATGGTTTATATGAATTTATGTCTTTAGAAAGTTCCCTAGTTTTTATCTTAGATGTTTACTGTTCAAAGGTTGCAGATTAAGACTGTTTTTCATTAACCAGGCTGGTGCAGAATGATACACTGCTTTTGTTAATGTTATCTGCCTATTTTACATAATCTTTTAGTGAATAGAATAGAGCTGGAAGGGACCTTGGAGGTCTTCTAGTCCAGCCCCCTGCTCAAGCAGGAGACCTATACCATTTCAGACAAGTGACTGTCTAACCTCTTTTTAAAAATCTCCAGTGATGGAGTGCCCACAATTTCTGGGGGCAAGCTATTCCCCTGGTTAATTGTCCTCACTGTCAGGAAGTTTCTCCTTAATTCCAGGTTGCTTCTTTCTTTGATCAGTTTCCAACCATTGTTTCTTGTCCTGCCCTCTGGTGCTTTGGTGAATAATGTAACCCCCTCTTCTTTGAGCCAGCTAAGAAATTGTATAAATTATATATCAAAACAAAACAGACAGGTAAGAACATCAGCTTGTTCTTTGTATGCCACCATTCTTGAAAATTGCCAGCAAGAGTTGAGGGATCTAAGGAATAGTGTAAGGAACTATTCCCAATCAGCTTGACTGTGTGGTATGTGTGTGTCAGGATTAGGATTGATTTTGGAAGCCTTTCCACAATTCCTAAAAGGAGGTTGGGTACATGAAGAAAGAGCTAGCTTTACTCTGGCTTCAATCATTTTTATTAAAATGAAACATTTTTATTTTAAGTAGTAGGCCGTCTTGAAGGTTCAATTAGTAGTACTGAAAGGCTTTAAACAAAATCATAACCTCATTGGATTTTCCTTATTTTAAAGCAAAGTTAAACAAAGCTACTCCAGTAATATTAGGATCTTGTTGCAGATCTTGTTATGATAAAGCTCTGCCACTAGATAACTCAATGCCAAGTGTTTTTTAGTCACAACCAATGTTAGATAAATTGCATATCCTGTCCCAATTTGCCTTGTTTTATTGCTCTGAGTACTTCCTTAAATAGGTAACAACTAGTAGCCTTCCCATAATTTCCCCAGCACAATGGTTAGCTTGTTTGGACAACTGTTTCACAATTTCTTTCATCTTTGTCAGAGTGTTGTCTTTATCAATGCTTTTTATCTTCTGCTTATTTGCTTTGGTAGCCTGATTTTCAAAGCACTTATCTATACATGGATCTTCACAAAAGAAACCCATGTTCAATTTCATTATTATAATTAACCTTACTCCCCCCCCATCCCACTCAATTTCTGAAAAGGTTGATTTTATCTGTATAGAACTTTTTTTTTTGCAATCTGCTTCTTCTTTGCTTTAAAAATGGATAATACAGATACAAGCTCTTAGTCTTAAAATAACTACCTTGTAATTGGAAGGTGAAGGATATATAAGACTTAAAATGTGAACATGTCAAATCTTGATAAAAAAAGCAACCTATTCATTAATATTAATCTTTGATAATATAAATGTATAGATTATACAATTTTTTCTTTTGCTGTTCATTAGCTTAATTATACAGGGAGTCCTCGATTTTCAACCACAACTGAGCCCAAAATTTCTGTTGCTAAACGAGACAGTTAAGTGAATTTTGCCCCATTTTACAACCTTTCTTGCCAGAGTTGTTAAGTGAATCGCTGCATTTGTTAAGTTAGTAACATGGTTGTTAAGTGAATCTGAGTTTCCCATTGACTTTGCTTGTCGGAAAGTCGCAAAAGGAGATCACATGACCCTGGGATACTATGACTGTTATAAATATGAGCCAGGAGTCCGAATTTTGATCATGTGACCGTGGGGATGCTGTAACAGTTGTAAGTGTGAAAAATGGTCATAAGTCAATTTTTTCAGTGCCGTTGTAATTTCGAACGGTCACTAAATGAACTATTGTAAGTTAAGGACTACCTATAATCTAGTCCCTTAAAAATAAGAAAAACCACTTAGAATTACTCTAGTGATTGAAGCAGCAGGTTTAGTGGTTAAGGTACCAGGCCATAAAAAACAGGAATCCGTGAGTTGAAGTCCCGCCTTAGCCATGAAAACTGGCTGGGTGACCTTGGGCCATGCACTCTCTTTCAGCTCAACCCATCTCACAGAACGGGTTGTTATGGGGAAAATAGGAGGAGAAAATAAGTGTGTTAGATATGTTCATCACCTTGAATTATTTGTAAAAATATTAAAATATATAAAAAATAAATAACATCTTTGTTTTTCAATGTTTATTTTATACATTTATTTATACTAACTACATGCTGCAGAACTGTTCCTCGAATAGCTAGCAAGATTGTTAAATAAATTCCAGGATTGGCAGTCGGTGCATTAAATAGTATACGACATAGTAAAGTATTTTCTTACTGAATATTACTTTGGAAATAATGTGAAATCAGATGCTGTTTTCATATCAGCATCAAACAACATATGAAATATAAAGCTCTAAAATGATGACTTCATACACCACCAAAAAGAACTGTTTGCACATAGACACACTAAAGACTAAGATCTTTGCTATTAAAGAAGGTATGTGTTTGTGAGAGAGAAAGTCTGTTTGAAGAACATCATTTTCCTTAATTTTCATCAGGTATTAAAAAAGAGTATATCAACAAATACGCCAGTCTGTGTCACAGCACCTCACTAGCCTTTGCTGAACTCAGAAGCTAATTAGATCTGGAATGGGAGACCTCCCAAATCCATAGGCCAAAAACATACCAGAAGATGATGATGACAATTTGATGTGGAAATAAAATCAATCTCATCTCTTCTAGACTTTGGGAAAACTTTGAAGATCCAGTTCAAGTTAAACAGCAAAAATTGATGGGAAGGTGGAATTTAGTTGCTTGTTTTTTGATTGGAAGGTGGAATCATATTGGTTGATATTTAATTAATTGATTAACTTTGTCTGTATGTGACAGCTAATTTAGTCTAGTAGTTGAGTTGCTGGACTACAAGTGAGGAGTGGGGAAACCTGAGTTCCAGTGCCTAGATGCTTAAGGCAGCATTGGAACTCAGGTCTCCCCACTCCAGGAATAAAATTGCCAGGCGTTCAATCCTGACCAGCTCAAGGTTGACTCAGCCTTTCATCCTTCCGAGGTCAGTAAAGTAAGAACCCAGATTGTTGGGGGCAATAGGTTGACTCTGTAAAACCACTTAAAGAGGGCTGTAAAGCACTATGAAGTGGTATATAAGTCTCAGTGATATTGCTATTACTAATTAATCTTGAAAATTTTTGATAGTGAACCATTCAAGCTTTTATGAAAACGGATTCAATACTTAATTCTCATTTTTTCTTCCTTCTCGTCCAAATTGAAATGTTACTTTTTGCTGCACAACAGTGGTGGTGCTAACGGTAGTAAGATAAGATAAGATAAGATAAGATAACCTTTATTGTTATTTTTTACTGTGGGCACACTGGCTCACATTAAAAATGAAATTTTGTGTCCTGCTCTCAAAGGGGCACACGTACACAACACACATATAAACATGCTATATACAACATATGTATATATTTACACCCTTACGTATAAATGCATATAAATATTAATCACGGTCCATCTTGAATACATAGCGGAAAGAGAAAGCTTGAGAGTTCACAAAGTTAATACTGTATGGAACAAAACTGTGACTGAATCTGGATGTTCTGCTTCAGATACCATGAAGCCGCCTCATTCAGTATTTTTTTATTGAGCATGGGCTTATAAGTAAGAACAGTCCAAGTAAATAAAAACATGCAATATAAACCAATATCGCAATAAAGCAATATAATAATTAACATAAAACATTTCATTTATACAGCAAGTATAACTTTGTAGGAAGTCATACAAAAAGAAATGTTTTAAAGGCCTTTTTAAGCTTTGGGAGATCATACTTCAGGCATAACTCAAGAGGGAATAAATGGCAAAGAGGAAGAACTGAATGGGAAAAGGTCCTAACATGAAAAAAAACCCACAACTAATTAACTTTGATGACATAATTCAGCCAAGTATACTGGAACATGGACTGTAATTGAATTATTCAGATAATTAGCTGTTCCTGTACACATAGCTAAAAACTGAATCTGATAACATTTTCAAATACCCAACCAATTGGGTGTTCGTTAACAATTAACAAAAGACAGTGGTATCAAAGCAGTATAGTAAGCAACCCCTAATTTTAAAATTGTTCCTTCCTGGAGGTAATTGAAACTGAATAATATTTGCATATTCATTCTTAACTTCCTTCTCAGAATGATTTCTTCCAGAACTCTATACTGTTGGGGTTTTCCTGATCATGATTGTTTCTTTGGCTTGCATTTAGACCAACACCTATTATGGCAATTACTGACTCCACAGGTTCTATATAGCAGGAGTGGGGCAGTTCACAGGAAAGAGAACATTTTGGCAACTACCCTATTATCCCCAGATCAAAAATATCAGTTTCTGACTTCAACTTTCCCTTTTACAGAAAATGATGGGCAAAATAAGTGCATTAAATCTTCACCAAGCTGAAAACAATTATTTTGACTTTTAATTCTCTCTACCTCCCAACCCAAAAAAGGGCCTTGCCCACATCATGATGACATTTGCACTAGCTGCATATACTCTGTTCCCTTAAAGACCAGAAGCATTGTTGGCAAGCTTCTCGGCTGCATAATACTCTACCAGCCCTTCCTGTACAGTACAGTGTCTCTAAACAGCTCCCTCTCCCATCCCCAAACAGCTGCATTACCAGAGCCATCTTCCAAAGAGCGAACCTTATTAGACTCAGTAGAACTTACTTTATAAATGTATATGCATTAGATTGCATTGCAATGCAATAGCAACCCTGCTTCTGCTAGATTTGAAGAAACATAATACTTCTCAACAGATGGATTTTGCCTGTATGGCTGCCTTCATAGAAGCTTCCCCAGACAAATCAAATGTACAATTAATTATTTCGTGTTATTCTTTTCTCTCTCTACCTCCCTACCAAGCATAGGGTATAGACCCATTCTCCCTCCAACTTCTTCTCTTCACTTCATCACCCCCTTGAATATTTCTCCAGGTCTTCCTGTTTGTCAGATTTCTGGAATCAGGTTTACAAAATGTTTCCTTTCATAAGTTCCCTCTTCGATGAGTCCCAGTGGATCAGTTCTCTGAAATGTTCCGTTAACTTCCTGTCATGAAGTTCAACAAGTGATTTTGTAGATGAGAGTTTGATTCCCTTGGCTCAAACTGCCAAACCATTTTGAGTAGGAAAAACAAAATAAAAAAACCTAAACCAGGAAATAACTTTTCTAATTGCAGCACCATTTCCTTAAGGCAGCTGACCCTGGCACTGGACTCATAGCATTTTCTGGATGTTACTTTATTTCCCCCCCCAAGTTATTATCAATGAATAAATATAGAATTTCCTGTATTAGTTGAATTTTTATTTCAACTAAAATGAAGTGAAGATCTCCTTGTTCTATTGCACATTACTTACTTCATTTCTGGATATGAATAAAACCAGTAGTTTTTGTAGAATAATTTCCTTTATCTTTGGTACTTGTATATGCAGCAGCTGAAAATTCTTCAGTACTAAGCTTTTAAACATTTAAAAAAATTAAAATTAGAAGAGAAATTCTGAAGTTAACTATGTTACTTTGGAAGAATCTTGTAGTAGCTTAAGGAACAACTAGTTTTACAGCACAGGACCTACATGGATAACAGATTCCACATCCAAAATAAGCCTCTCTCTTTTGGGATGGGTTGGGTTGGGTTGGGTTGGGATGGAATGGAATGGAATGGAATGGAATGGAATGGAATGGAATAGAATAGAATAGAATAGAATAGAATAGAATAGAATAGAATAGAATAGAATAGAATAGAATAGAATAGAATACTTTATTGGTCAAGTGTGACTGGACACACAAAGAATTTGTCTCTACTGCATACACTCTCAGTGTACATACAAGCAACAAAGTAATATAATCATAAGATACCAACAGGAGAAGGTAGTAGAAGGTAGAAGGTCTCTTTCTTTCACCAATTTTATTACTGTGCAAGTAAAGTGATCAGCTCTCAGACCATATTCCATAAATCTGATGCAATCCATATAATCACAAATTGTACTTTTGCAAGGCCTCACAGCAAAACGGTACTATGGCTTGAGCAACACTCATTGCTTGAAACAAGGATTTCATGTTTGAAGATATGCTCAAAAGGAGAAAGCCAGACCTTAGTGAAATGGTAAGCCCCCAAATATGGCATCCTCTGATTATGGGAGGACCTATTTAGTCTGCCAAAATAAACCCAATCTGGTAGTACCCTTAATCAACACAGTCAATAAGGAGTGGTGCTGTAAATTAGAACCATGTTTTTCATTCCAATCTATAGTCCATTTGAATCATATCAGATTACTCTAGATTGAAAGTTTTTCCTACTCTATAATGACGCTATGTTGTGCACATGCTTAGTTTAACTTTGAAGTTCGAATGTTGCCCATACGATCATCTTTGCTAAAGGTTTCATGTTGTGAAGGAAACAGGTAGATTCTACTATAAATACAGTATCTATTACTTTAGTGAGACTGCATATTTTTAAGGTTGATATTATTTCAATTTTTTAAAATTCCCCTTGTTCTAAAAAGAAATTACCAGGCTGCACTAGAAAAAATTAGAATAAATTTACAGCACACTAGGAGATCAATGTTTTGTATGCAGAAAATCTGCTTATATTCTTCTCATATTCCATTGGAAGGAAGTAAAAGAAAAGACCTCAGTGTCACAATATGAAAAGCTCTTCTCAGATACACTGAAGAAGATCAGTATTTCTTAATGTGTGGTCTGAAGACTCTTGGGGGGTCCCTCAAGACCCAGAGCAGTCTGTGAAATCAAAATTATTTGCCAGATATTAAACATTTAAAATAATTTTTAAATTAAAGATTTAAAATAATTTCACTCTTTATTTATTTAAAAATAAAATGTTTATTTGTTAACAGCTCATGAGTTTAATATTGTTATTTCTATATTATTCACTAATATTCTATGAATGGGCCAATTTTAATTTTAATACAATAAATATTAATAAATATAACCATACAAATAAAACCTCCTTTGGGGTCCTTCATAATTTTTTAAAATGGAAAGGGATCCTGAAAGCAAAAAAAATAAGAAATATTGAGGTAGACAATGCCAGTTGTCTGATTTATTATATACTAGGTTCATATGTTCAGTCATAGAAGGGGTATATCTTGATATTTGACCTCCACAGAATGATTTCTGGGAAGTTGGAAAACTGAAATATTATGATAAACTAAAATATTATGATAGTCCAACTTGTGGAGTTTAGTGTATTGCAATTTGGACTCTCTAAGTCCATTATCTTGAATGTTACAAGAACAGTCAAAGACAGAACTTCAGAACAGAATTAGTGAGTTGGAATAAGAACCAACTTCACTGGAATGAGCAAAATCACAGAAGCCTAAAATATGAATCAAGAACTGTATTCTTGTGGCTGACAGAAAGAATGGTTCCTAATGAATCTGGGAGGTTCATTTCTACTGTTTTAAATTGAAAGAATGCTATAAGCTTTTCCCCATGGTGTGAAGTAAACTTACTGTCCTCCAAGGGAATGTATGAAATGGCAGAATGAAAGCTATTGAATGTTACATGTGGGTAACATGGCCTCACAGCTGGGAATTGTTTCCACAGTCTTAGGCGAGGAATGCAAATCTTACTGTCAAACAATACTATAGCATATATTCCTCTTTCTTGGGGGGGGGGGGAAACCCATTTCATGGTGTTCCCAGGAACAACTGTGCAACACAGCTGAGGGTACATAATTTGGACCAGAGAGAGTGCACCAAATGATCTTAGCATGGAGAAGCTCCCCTCTTGATAGCATCTATATAATTCTATAAAAACTACTAGGCTGAACAAAAAGTGACCAACTTTGCTTCTAGCAAGTCACCCCTTCATTTTGTTTTCCAATTTTAAGTCAGTCTTCTACTTTGCTCAGTCAGCTTTAACATCTCTTTTCTTGGCTCATTTATCTTCTCATTACAAGTATGCATGAAAAAAAGGGTGAAAAGGGCCATAAATGGAAAAAATAATAATTTTTGCTTACTAAGCAAAAAAACTAGCTTTTGAGTGAAGTTATTAATAGTCAGAGGAGCTTAAAAAGCATAGAAAATTAAGCATATAATTGTATGCATTTTTTAATGTAATTTCCAAACAAAACTCTTGGTGGTAGAAGGTATGTTCCAGAATAAAAAGAAAAGTAAGATTGTCACACAGTTGTATCATTGACAGAGAATGAACATCCTTTAAGCTGTGTAATATTAGTCTCAAAATCTTTTAAGTGAAAAATTCAAGAGATTAGCTACTGAGCAATTAACTGCCTTAGGGCTATAATGGCTCAGAGAATCATTTACATCCAGAGTGAGATACTTATTTACAGAAAACTCAGTAAACTGCCAATTAAAAGTCTGTTTTCAATTACAGCAACTAATACTGAAATACTATGACACAACAACTGGGAAATTCCAAAAATAGAGGCCAATTAAAATAGAAGATTAACGGGGCAAATGGAATGCTTGGGAAAATGGACGCTTCTCTACATTTTCCAGAAGATGGTTAATAGAGAAATGACACAGGACTCCCCTGAGGGGAGTTTCCAAGCCACCTCACAACTATCAGAAAGTCCCTCTTTCAAACTCCAATTGGACACCTTTTTAGAACTTCCCATGCATGGGAGTGGCCCTATATTGGAAAGAGGAAGCTGTGGGGAAATTTTATAAATACTAAGACTAGTCTACATTACACAATTAAAGTGAGTTTTAATTTAAAAGCCAGGGAACTGCTAATTTGCAAAGATGCTGAAGGTCCTGTGAGATATCTGTTTAAACCACTTTTTCCAAAACTCTTCTGAAAAAGCCATCGCAGTTACCTGAACTGTATGTTTTTATTATGCTTGAAGCCAACTGTCAACACACCTTATGGTCTGCAAAGATTGCTTTTAGGACCATCCCTATCAGAATCTGTAAAGGTAAGCTGAAGACATTTCCAAGACAGCATTTGGAACATGGCAGTTTGGAAAGACTAATAGCAAAAAATGTTTGCAAATCTGGGATAGGCTGTAGTTCTGATCTTCTGAGATGCCAGAGGGGATCAGAAAATAAATCCATAGTAATTAGGGTACTGGAATTTGAAAAGTGGTCAAGGGAATCCACTAATGGTCCCCAGCAGGTTACTTTCACACCCACCAACCCATCTTGCACTTCTAAAAATCATAGGTTTCGTTGAGTCCTGAAAATAACAGTCAGATCATCTGCATCTAGAGACCTCAATGTTCTAAAATATCAATGACAAAACTAGCATCTCCCGATATCTCCATAAAGCTTCAGTTCCCTCTCTTTTTTTTGAATTACAGACTCTTCCTTTTTGCCTTTAATTTGAATTACAAACGTTTCAGTATATAGTTTTTACAGATCTAAATTTACTCTCTTCTAATATCGAATTCGACTCATTTCCTGCTATTCCCTTTGTTTCTAATTTCCTTCACTGTATTCATATTCTGATCCAGGCATTTTCAGAGTGTGCGAAGATTGTTATTCTGTGATAAATCTGACATAAGACATGAACTCAGCAGTGAGAAAGGCACTCAACACATCACTAAGAAGTCTGTACCGAGAACCTGTATCAGATTGCAGACATTTTTTTAAAAAATTGTCCCTTCTGACAATGGCTAATATGAAAATGTAGCCGTATGAAAGGTGGTTATTACAGAAGAATGGAGAAATCTATATCATCCAAAAAAAGTGAACGATTATTGAACTAGATTCTGCTGAACTCTTGAAAATGTGCACAAGGCTAGGAAATTGCTATCTGTAATTTTTCCCTTATATTTCCTGTCTGGTATACAGATGATTATTATGATCATTACCACAGTAATGTTATAGTTTCAAAAATTGTAATATATATACAGTATATAATCTTTGGAATAATTTTTCAACCAATAAATGACAACCAAATTATCCGGTAAGAGTGAAAAATAAGCTGTTAATTTCATTCCTGTCAATTCCTGTCACATGTCTCTAGTATCTTAAACCACTTACAATAACTTTCAGTGATGCGTATTTTTACTCTCAAACTTTTCCTGAACTGCTGTATGTTTATGCAGAAAACAGGCAGGCTAAACTGTTTATAATTCTACTTCTTCCTTCCTTCTGCTGCCGAATTAAATCTGCTGCTATATTTTTATAGTCTGCAGAGAAGTATAAGTTCCACGGAATAAAATGTAATGGAGAACTATCCTAACCTCTCCAATGTAGTTAATTGTAGGAATATTTTCTCATATTGCCAAAGACTGGTTGTGGTATAACCAAACCTGTTTTGCATTTGCTGGATACATATGCATTCAGATATTAGAGAGTCCACCAACTTTTGCACTCCCCAAGTGTTCAGATGCAAGTCCTGACAAAGCTTCATTTTAAAAATACAATTTACTTTGATGAGAAAGAAATCAGGTTGCCACTCCAACTTCTTGAGAAAAATTCCCGTAATATTTTGGGAAGAATATCCAGCTTACCTTTGGAGGGACAACAAAAATATATTTATGTACTGCAGGAAGGCGCTGTTATATAGCTGGACATTCAAGATTTACAATTAGTTAGAATTTAGGGAAACCATGGGGATTTTTTTTCCCCATCTTTTTGTCTACTTCTTGCAATCAACACAAAGATGCCAGTAGAGAATTGGACAAAGATTGTCCAGTTCTGGCATCATTTTTCAACTTTACTGTGCAGGCCTATGAGGGATTATAAACACATTGAGATTTTCTGTCTGTGCTTAGACACCCTTAATGATGATAATAAATCATTGTATTTGACTTTTAAGCAGTTCTTTCTCTGTTTATAACTTAGTGTGGAAAGCCAGAATAATCCTAGAGGTATAAAGGAAACACTTAACTCGAAGAACCTGCTGTACTGAAATTTGATTAGTCAAATGTTTTCTTTATGATATAACTTAGAGTTGAGCAGGCTTTTCAGGGCCCAAAGTCTCTGCTCTGGCCTCTAATCCCCCAGAATCTGTGAAACTATCAAACCTCAAAACTTCTGATGATTTCAGTCCAGGATCTTTTATGTTCATATGCATAAATCACTGAAAAGTCATGTTTGGGACCTATTAAAATTTTGAAATATTTTGAACTCTTTGTTTTGATTTCTCTTGCTCCCCTGCCTGATTATACAGGTTGTCTTCGACTTACAACAGTTCATTTAGTGACCATTCAAAATTACAATGGCATTGAAAAAAGTGACATATGACTGTTTTTCACACTTAGTATCCTCATGCTCACGTGATCAAAATTTGGGCACTTGGCAACGGGTATGTATTTGTGACGGTTACACTGTCCTTGGGTCACGTGATCAACATTTGCAACTTTCCCCGCCAGCTTCCAACAAGGAAAATCAATGGGGAAAATCCCAGTTTCACTTAATGACCACATGATTCACTTAACAACTGCAGTGGTTCACTTAATATTTGCGGCAAAAAAGGTCGTAGAATTGGCCAAAACTCCCTTAAAAACTTCCTTGCTTAGCAACAGAAATTTGGGGCTTTATTGTGGTCATAAGTCAAGGATTACCTGTACTTCTATCAACTATTCCAGCTTCTAGAACTGTTCCAACATATTCTATAGCTGGAGGCAAATAGCAAGATGGAGCTGTTCCCTTTTATGTACAGATGCCAACTAGATGAAAAGCTAGTCAAGGAAGATTACTACATTGGCACATTAGATCTTTTAGGAAATCTGAGTTATGTGTAGAGTTCTGCACTCTAGGAGTCATTGGCAGTTTGTAGGGTACCATAATTTATTACAAAATCTCTGATGTGAGGTGATCATCACACTTTCCTTGATGCTAGTACCATCTTGACAGACTTTGTGCCATCTAACAAAATGAAATTCAATGGTGAAAAAAGTAAGGTTCTACATTTAGGCAAGAAAACCAAATGTACAGGTATAGTATAGGTGGTATCTTGCTCAATAGTAGTAACTGTGAGAGGGATCTCGGAGTCCTAGTGAACAATCACTTAAATATGAGCCAGCAGTGTGCTGCAGCTGCCAAAAAAGCCAACACAGTGCTAGACTGCATTAACAGAGGGATAGAATCAAGGTCACACGAAGTGTTAATACCACTTTATAACACCTTGGTAAGGCCACACTTGGAATACTGCATCCAGTTTTGGTCACCACGATGTAAAAAAGATGTTGAGACTCTAGAAAGAGTGCAGAGAAGAGCAACAAAGATGATTAGGGGACTGGAGGCTAAAACATATAAAGAACTGTTGCTAGAATTGGATATGTCTAGTTTAACGAAGAGAAGGACGAAGGGGGACATGATAGCAGTGTTCCAATATCTCAGGGGTTGCCACAAAGAAGAGGGAGTCAAGCTATTCTCCAAAGCACCTGAAGACACTGCAAGAAGCAATGGATGGAAACTCATCAAGGAGAGAAGCAACCTAGAACTAAGGAGAAATTTCCTGACAGTTATAACAATTAATCAGTGGAACAACCTGCCTCCAGAAGTTGTGAATGCTCCAACACTGGAAGTTTTTAAGAAGAGACTGGACAACCATTTGTCTGAAATGGTATAGGGTTTCCTGCCTGAGCAGGGAGTTGGACTAGAAGACCTCAAAGGTCCCTTCCAATTCTATTATTGTTATTGTTATTATTATTTTGCTCTTGTCTTGGATGTTGGAACCTCTGCCTTTTCCATATTAGTGCTATCCAAATGGAATGGATTTTATAGTTTTTGTTATTGCCAGCTAACATGGCCCAATTTGTAGCGCCACATTTTCACTAAGGAACAGTGAAATACAAGGAGTAAAGAATTATGTCCTACCCAAAAATGTACAAAGATTATCTCTAATATCGGCACCTTTTGAAAAACCCTTCTTTCATATTTAAAAGTTTTTCTTTGTTTTCAAATGTAAATCGAGTTTAGGTAGCTCTCAGTTTATGACCATAATTAGGACTGGAACTTCCATTGCTAAGCGATGCAATACTTAAGTGGATCGTGCCTGATTTTATGACTTTGTTTTTGCTGTGGTCATTAAGTAAATCATTGAAGTCATTAAGCATATCTGGCTTCTCCCATTGAATTTACTTGCTGGAAGCCTCCTTGGAAAGTCATAAATGGTGATCACGTGACCCTAGGATACTGCAACTGTGGTAAATACATGCTGGTTGCCAAGTGCTAAATTTTGATCATGTGACCATGGGGATGCTGTGAAAATTGTAAGTGTGAGGACCTGTTGTAAGTCATTTTTTTCAGCACCATCATAACTTAGCATTGTCATTAAATGAACGGTTGAAAGTCAAAGGCTACTTGTAAATGTTTGTTTTAAATTTTGTAACAGATATATCATGAAATATGAAATTCTATTTTTTTACTTGTAGCCAAGATTGATATATAAATTCAGATGTAAATTCAGACTTGCAGAAACAGATCATTTTATTTACCCTGGCAATTTATTATTTAAATGTTATTTAATAAAATCTGGATCGAAAACATCATACTGCATTACAAGATTCATAAACCTACCTAGAGTAAACTACAATTTATTTGAAAGATAATTTTTATAATATTTTAAAGGGACTGGAAAAATACAGGTAAGGGCCTTCTTAATCATATAGCAATAGCAATGGCACTTAGACTTATATACCACTTCACAGTGCTTTACAGCCCTCTCTAAGCAGTTTACAGAGTCAGCATATTACCCACAACAATCTGGATCCTCATTTTACTGACCTCGGAAGGATGGAAGGCTGAGTCAACCTGGAGCCGGTGAGATTCGAACTGCAAAACTGCAGGCAGCAGTACTACATTTTAACCACTGTGCCACCACGGCTAGATGATTTGACATGAGCCAAGGTGGCGCAATGGTTAGAATTCAGTACTGCAGCTATTTCGGCTGATTGCTGTCTGCCACAGTTTGGCAGTTCGAGTCTCACTGGCTCAAGGTTGACTCAGCCTTCCATCCTTCCGAGGTCAGTAAAATGAGGACCCAGATTGTTGGGGGCAACATGCTGACTCTCTAAACCACTTAGAGAGGGCTGTAAAGCACCGTGAAGAGGTATATAAGTCTAAGTGCTATTGCTATTTGGAGGAACATGTATCAGATGTAGTTCAGTATGTATTTACTTAGTTATATAGGAGTAAGTTCAGTTGTATGTAACCTCCCAAGTAAATACGCACACTAAAGCAAATGAGTACTGCTTTATTGCCACAATATAGTATAGAATGTCATGAAAAATAACTTTGTGAAATATTGAGTTATGATTTATTACTGGAACTTGTTCTACTTGATATTTCTTAATGACGAACAGTCTAAAGAATATGTTAAGATAAAGATGAATTGTTAACCTATCAAGGAAAAGCCACATTGTCAGAAATATCTTTAGGGAGGAACTGTAAATCATAGAAAATATTTTGTATTAAGTAAATGAGATGACTTGATTATCCCTCAAGAAGGATTTTCATACAGTACTGTTGGGATGTGACTCTCCTTGTGGAGGTTAACATGCAATGCAGTGTTCCTTGAAGAGGCCCTTTGTCTTAAAGTCTTGATGGGAGTTCTAATATCCAGAACAAAATGCACATACGCAGCTCATGAGTAAAAGCCTCTTCTGTTTATGGCATCTGCTAGTTGAGCCCTACGAATTGAGAGTTGAGCTGTGCTCCTTCACAAAGGAACTCTTAAAATGAGTGCCCTGCTTGAAGCATCAGCTTTAGTACCACGTTAGGGAACTTCATCTGGTGTTTTTATTTTTTTTAAAGATAGTGAATTTACCAACAAAAATAATGATCAAAAAGAGAGAACTATATTTTATTAAAACCAAATTAAAACTTTAAAAGCATTCAAAGTTTCAATTTATTTCGACCATTTAGGCTTTTACTTGCACATATATTTTGTTCAGAGATTCTCTCACTTTTTAGCTTTTGATCCTAGCTGTTTTTTTGAGCAGGCTCAAAAAATGGAATTTATTTTTCTGTATTCATCTGGTACCTTCCCTCTTAAACCCAGAGTGTGGGATTAAAAAAAAAAGATAAAAAAGATCACCTTATTGGCAAATAACAATCAATATTAATTATCAACAATGGAAAACAAACTCTCTAGCACCAATATCTGTGGCCTCTGGTATGACTAGGAAAATTAGTCCCTTCCTTTGGGATTTGGATGAAAAGCACAATCTATACTTCAAAATCAGCCTAATTAAAAATAAGAGAAAGGACAATATAAAACTTACTTTTAACTTTAAGAAAGTCATATTTAAAAATAATTCATGCTAAAGAAGATAAAGATGAGACGGTGTTATATAGGATTTAAAATGATGGATTGTTTGGATGGATCCTAGCACTGGATTCTTAACTACCTCAACCGTGCAAGCTGCCAATGGGTGACTTTGGGCCAGTGACTCTCTCTCAACCAAACTTACTGTGCAGGGTTGTTGTCATGTTGACCACCCTGAGATCCTGAATGAATAGCAGAATGCACATTTAATAAACAGATACAGTAATCAACACACAGAACAGCTATAAAAAGATATCTGGTCCAAAGGATCTCTTATATAGAGATAACCAGGAAAATTTAAGATCCTGGGCAGCTCTCAAGATGATCATGATCTGTAAGACACTTAAGGAACTTTGCTGCACCAACTTCCCACATTGATCATTCTAAGCTTGCATAAAGACCGTGGATTCCAGAGTCCATAAAACAAATTCCAACACATTAAAAGATAACCTTAGCATGATGCTGACTAGAAATTTATCTATGCCTACTCAAGTTACAATTCCATGAACCATAAATTAGCAATTGATTAAGATAAAGTACTGGTAGCTATATTTGATTAACCTCCCCCCCCCCAAAAAAAAATACTTGCAATCATCAAACTGGTGATTATACCACCACATACTTGAAATATTTATTGCAGTTTTTTTGTACAGGAAGTCCAGATTTTTAAAAATGTTTTTAATTTTGTTAATGATTGAAAATGATTTTAGATATTTATTGTTTTGGTTTTGTTATGTGCAACCCAGAGTCGCTTGCATGTGAACTGGGCAACTATATATTTATTAGATAAATAAATAAAGTTTGATCAAAGAGGAACCATTACCCTGCAAGTTATCAAAGTGGACACATTAGAATTTCCCAATTATGCTCATTATGCTTTTTTTTTTAAATCTGTTTACATGGATATTTACTTTTGTTTAGTTTTTTCTATGAAATATATGCAAGAATATGCATCTTAAAAGGATACCAAACAACTACTAAATCTGCAGAATGCCTGTCTATAGAAAGATTATGCTTGCTTGCTTACTCCCAACCTGATTTTGCAATTTATTTTCATGCAAAATTTAAATTAATGACGATCATTTGAATTTAAAGGGCTTACCCTCCAACAATAAAAACAAACCAACCCCAGACATTAAGATCATAATTAGAATGGTAATAAAATCAATAATCTTAATGGAAGGACTGTCTGGTTCTGCCTGGATTTACAAAGTAAAATTCATCTGAAATTCAATCACTGGAGTTTAGATCAGATAGTCTCAAGTTTACATTATCATTTTTTTCCTGTATAAGTTTTCATTTTCCTTTGATTTGGGTCTTCCTTCAAGTTGTAAAATTCCGTGGGTCACCAAATTTCATGAGCCACCAGCCCCTAGGAGGTTATTCTCATCACAGCAGAAACAACTTCCAAGAGGCAAGGCCTCACTAAACATCAAATAAATATGGAGCCACTGCACTAAGCCAGAATGTGGAGCTTGTCTGTTTGCTTTTGCAAACAAAAGACATTTGAACAGCTGCTGGATGGAGCCTATCTTGGCTTCTGTAAACACAGAGGGCCAGGGAAGAAAAAAAAAATCTTTCTTTTCGACAGTAGGACAATTAGGCACAGAAAGAATGTCTGAAGGGTGCTAACTAGCAGAATAAATAATGAAAACTCCTCAGCCCATGTTTGAAAAACTGTAACCATTCCAAGGGCAACAGTGTAGAATTTGAAAGCTCAACAATAAGTGTTAAAGTGAACCCATCTAAGTATACTTTTGCACAGAGCCAACCATGATACCCTGTGTATTTCTGGTGTGATTGCATGGTGAAGATAAAAGAAAGAGATAAATAAGCATTCCTAAAATAAAATCAGACTAAAAAGAATATGTAATAGGAGAATCAAAAGAAAGACTAAAGTACAGAAACTTGGAATTCCTGATCTTGTAAAGCAGTGCAAATGTATTTATCATTCGAGTTAAGAGCTCTGGTGGCACAATGGTTAGAATGCAGCATTACAGGCTAATTCTGCTGAGTGCCGCCTGCCAGCAGTTCGACAGTTCGATTCTCACCAGCTCAAGATTGACTCAGCCTTCCATCCTTCCGAGGTCGGTAAAATGAGGATCCAGATTGTTGGGGGCAATAGGCTGACTCTGTAAACCGCTTAGAGAAGCCTGTAAAGCACTATGAAGTGGTATATAAGTCTAAGTGCTATTGCTATTGCTAGTTACAAGTTTGATATTGAGCTTCACTATGAATATAGATTAACTGATAAATCTTTTCCTAGTCAGCATCCTAGAAAAAAATAGTCTGAATATGACCAAGCGTCTTGGAACAAATAAAGGAGAAACCTAAAAAAAAAAGAGGAAATGTGAAAGAAGTTCATAAAGATAATTTTTTCTTCCTCAGGTTTTTAATGTTTATAATATTGCTTTACAAAGGAAAAAAATCAAGGGTAAAATCAAGGAAAAAATGTTATAAACATTCATATTGTAATAAAAGTATATAAAATCAAACAGAACATGTACATTTATTTTAAAAAGACAATTCAGTTTCCATATTTTTCACATGAATATGAAAGACTGTGTATTAAGTGATACCATCACCCCAAACAATGAGATGGGCGGTATATAAATTTGCAGGATCCAATCTGGGTTGGTCACCGGGAATAGAGGTTTGATCTTCCATTCTGGTGAGACAGAATTTAACATAACATAACAGAGTAACAGAGTTGGAAGGGGCCTTCGAGGTCTTCAACCCTGCTCAAGAGGAGACCCTATACCATTTCAGAAAAATGGCTGTCCAGTCTCTTTTTAAAAGCCTCCAGTGATGGAGCACCCACAACTTCACGTGAAGTATTAGTACCACTTTATAAAGCCTTAGTAAGGCCACATCTGGAATACTGCATCCGAGTTTGGTCACCACATTACAAAAAAGATGTTGAGACTTTGGAAAAAGTGCAAAAAACCTGGAGACTAAAACATATGAAGAAATGTTGCAGGATTTGGGAATGGCCAGTCTAGAGAAAAGAAGGACTAGGGGGGACATGATAGCAGTATTCCAGTATTTGAGACAGTGCCACAAGGAGGAGGGGGTCAATTTATTTTCCAAAGCACCAGAAGGCAAGACAAGAAACAATGGATGGAAACTGACCAAAGAGAGAAGCAACCTGGAATTAAGTAGAAACTTCCTAACAGTGAGGACAATTAACCAGTGGAACGGCTTGCCTTCACACATTGTGAGTGCTTTATCATTCAAGGTTTTTAAGAAGAGACTGGACAGCCACTTGTCTCAAATTGTATAGGGACTCCTACTTGAGCAGTGGGCTGGACTAGAAGACCTCCAAAGTCCCTTCCAGCTCGATTCTGATTCTGATTCTGAAGGTTTATTGTTCTCACAGTTTGGAAATTTCTCCTTAGTTCTAGGTTGGTTCCCTCCTTGTTTAGTTTCCATCTATTGTTTCTTGTCTTGCCTTCTCGTGCTTTGGAAAATAGGTTGATCCCCTCTTTATTGTGGCAGCCTGTGTTCTCTGAGGATGGCTCCAGCATGAGTCCAAAAGCTCAGAAGACTAAACCTTTGGTCCCAGTGACCGATCCAGATTGAATCCTGCAACATTGGACATGAATCCTGGGACATGTACGTATATTTGCCTTCATTTGGTATATAAATTTAATAAAAAACAAACAAACAAACAAATAAATGATAAAAGTGAGCTATGAAAAATAAAACGGAAGGATAGCTGCTGAAACAAAAGACTTTTTTTTATAATGAAGAATATATGACCACTGTACTCTAAAGACAAATTTAAGATCAAAAAGGATTTTTTATTCAGAAAGCCATACTGTATGCCCTAATTAAAGGCTTGCATTTCTGCATTATTTCATCTACGTCAGAGGTGGGGAACTATGGTCCCTTTATGACTTGTGGACTTCAACTCCCAGGATTCCTGAGCCAGCATGCTGGCTCAGGAACTCTGGGAGTTGAAGTCCACAAGTCATAAAAGGGCCATAGTTCCCGACCTGATCTACGTGGTGAGGAAAAGGCAAAGGCATATTCTGCTCTTCCTATAAGAAGTGGTTAGCTAATAATTTTCAGTGTTTTCAAATCAAGGGAAAGCAGAGCACTGACAAAGCAAGGAACAAAAATGGAAAGCCTTGCATGGTATCTCTATCCTAAACTCCCCTAATGGTAAGTAGACTAAAAAGTACAGAGTGTCTTTCTTTATAAAGTGTCTTTCTTTCTTCCAGTGCTTTCCAGCCATCCCTGAGTCAGCAGAAAATCTGGCTGTATGAAATTTAGTGCCCCATTGCCAATCCCTGTCCGGTCTCTATTGCTTCTGTTCTCTGTCACTGCAGTGGCAGGATTTCCCTCAAAGATAATGAGTGACAAAACCTAATAGATTTAATATATCTGGAGGCTGCTCTTGGACCATGTTTGGATAAGGGAAATATCTCTAATCCCATGTTAGTACTTGGATTGTCAGGAGGTTTTTAAGAAGAGATTGGACAACTATTTGTCTGAAATGGTATATACTATATAGGGCAGTGATGGCGAACCTTTTAGAGACTGAGTGCCCAAACTGCAACCAAAAACCCACTTATGCATCGTTGAGTGCCGGGTGGGTGTGGTCCATTGGCTGGGTGTGGCCAATTGGGTGGGCGTGGCCAATTGGGTGGGCGTGGCTGCGGTGGTAATGGCAGACAGGGTGGGACTAAAAAGTTCAATCAATCAATTCCAACTTTGCAAGATCTTTTTTTTTTCCGCAAGAAGTTGAAATTGACTGATACCTTTTTTTTTTTTTTTGCACATGGCGGCGGAGGCCTAAAGTGAAAAGGTTTTATAAAACCCAGCTGAAGGCCTAGGACTGGGGTGACAGCACACGTGCCCACAGAGAGGGCTCTGAGTGCCGCCTCTGGCACCCGTGCCATAGGTTCGCCACCACTGATATAGGGTCTCCTGCTTGAGCAGGGGGTTGGACTAGAAGACTTCCAAGGTCCCTTCCAACTCTGTTATTTTGTTATACTGTGCTGATTCTTTCAAACTGTGTTCTTTATTGTTTCCATACCTATAGACAAAAACTTACAGACTGAGGACTCTGCTATCTGTATCTACGATATACTCTGTGAACTATAAGGGAGGAACTGTCTTTACCCTCTTTCTCTCCTATGTAATATCTGGACTGAGTTGCCTCTTACTCCTCTGGATTGCACCCCCTGTCTCCTGAGGAGCCACCTCCTTCATACATCACAGGTACAGTTAAGGACATTGTAAAGAGGAGCAGCTGGCCCTTTAAATCACAAACCAGCCTTAAGTGTCCAGGGCAGGGGTAGGCAACCTTGGCTCTTTTATGACTCATGGACTTCAACTCCCAGAATTCCTGAGCCAGTCATCTCTGGAATTCTGGGAGTTGAAGTCCACGAGTCATAAACGAGCCAAGGTTGCCTACCCCTGGTCCAGGGGGAGGGATCTGACTCCTGAAAGCCAATAAAGGAAAAGAAGGGAGTTCTGTCATGTTCGGGGTAGGAAGAGTTTTGGATTGTTGGATGGAATCCTGGATTGGGGGGGGGGAAACCTCAGAGAAGATAAGAAATTGACTAGTTTGTGTCATTTAGTTAGACTATGGCTCCATTAATACACTGGAGGCAGTGGTGGGATTCAAATATGTGAACAACCGGTTCTCTGTGTGAATGCCGCTTCCGGAAGTCCATTCTGGGCCTGGGCAACAAAAAATTAGCTACCGGTTCTGCCGAAGTGGTGCGAACTGGCTGAATCCCACCACTGACTGGAGGGGAACATGTGTTATCTCCTCTGAATGATGGAGATAGCTATGTTGAAGATTAACATGAATTGGAAGACCAAAGAAATAGAATGAGAGGCCAAATTGCAGGAAAACAAAATAAAACAATATCTTCAAGACAAACATCAGCATGATTAACAAACAAAACAGACCTGTGTCGAAAAAGAAGTGTGTGTGTGTGTGTGTGTGTACTTTTGAGACATTGTTGACTCATGGTGATTCAGTGGACCAGTCTCTGCAGTTTTCCTGACAATATTTTGCAAGTGTTTTGCCTTCCTAGGGCTGAGATGGAGTGATTGGCCCAAGGTCACCCAGCTGGCAGGACTATAACCAGTGGTGGGATTCAAATATGTGAACAACTGGTTCTCTGTGTGGATGCCACTTCCAGAAATCCATTCTGGGCCTGGGCAACAATAAAATTAACTACCGGTTCTGCCGAAGTGGTGCGAACCGGCTGAATCCCACCACTGACTATAACTCCCAATCTCCAGTTTGTAGCCTGTTTCCTTAACCACTATATCAAACTAGCTTTCAAATAATAATAATAATAATAATAATAATAATAATAATAATAATAATAATAATAATAATAATAATAATAATAATAATAATAATAATAATAATAATAATAATAATAATAATAATAATGACGACGACGACGATGATGATGATGATGATGATGATGATACAGGAAAAATGCTGGGGAGGAGGATAAATATCTTCATTACCAAACAGAAGCTTGGCAAGGGTGGGCTGAAGCAAGTTCTGAAGTAAGCTTCGATCACTGAGCCAGGAGAAAACTGAAGTTCTATCAAACCTAACCTCAGTTAAACAACCCACCGTAAAGCAAAGGCAAACAATTCTACATCATGAAAATCCCAATGTTCTGCCTGCCATTACAACTGCTTGTCCCCACTTCCTGGGTTGGTTTGCTCAACTGTGCAATCAAAAGCACCTTATCTCTGGCTGGAATCTTAGCATCTGCAGTGGCTTTGCCTATGGAAGAAGCAGCTTGTTTACTGGAACTGATCTGCCCTTGGCTCCTGCCACCATCTCCTGGCTCATTCAGGAAGCTGGTGGGAGAATTTGGGAAAGTGGATGTTTTTCTTTTCTTTTCTTTCTTTTTCTTTTTTCTTTTTAGTATCCCTGCCATCCCTATTTGTTATGGGGCATTTGTTTTATATCAGACAACAGTAACTGACCTCGTTTCTCACTCTCTCCCCACCCCCTCCACCCCCAGTTCAGGCCTGCTGTGAGGGCTAGAATGATGGGGTGTCATCTTTCCCAGAAGTGTTGCCAAGATGATTCCAAGAAGTTGCTGGTGCAACTTTGTAACTGAATCTCCTGGGAATGGTTCTCATTAGATATTATCCTCTCCCATATCCTTGACCTATTCAGAATCTCTCTCTTTTTTTAACTTGTTTTGAGGGGGGCAGTCATAACAGGATTTGTAATTTGTGTTATTGGCAAACTCATCAGAGAGAAGAATTCAAACTCCTCCTGCTTATTTCTTTATCGGTGTGAGTTTTTCCCTACACGTTCCCATGCTTTGCAATGCCGGCAGAGTCTAAAACAAAAATTTGCCACCTTCTTAACAAGTCATTGAACTGAGATTTGTGCATTGATATTCTAGACTCAGAGCTAGCTTGGCAGGCTCTGACCCTGGCTTTCTTTCCTCCATATGTGCTGAGGAAACTGATTTAGATTAGCTGCTGGCCTTTTTTCCTTGTATTCTTTTATGCTTAAGGCCTCCCGATTGCTTTTATATATTGTTTCACATCCGTAAATCTGTAGCCGTGTTTGCTTAATAGCAGCAACAGATTTTGGCCTGAATTAAAACGCCATCTTAGCCACTTCAGTTCTGGTATTTGAGCCATGTTGTAGTTCCCAGGGTTTCAAACTGCTTAGATTTGTAGCTATTCAGACAACATGTTTCTTTTATTTTGAGTACATCCATTTACCTCAATCAATAGGTGTTCCAGACATCTTTATAAAAGACCTGCATTTATAAAAGGCTATGCAACTTGCATCCAGCCAATCCAAATTTAGTTTATTAACCATCTATTGTGATGCAACTGTTGCTCGATGCTCCTTTCATTTCTATTGTCCCAGGGAGGCAGGAGAACGGGGAGATTGTCACAGTTATACAGAACTGAAAAGCTATATTCACTTTTGTGGGTCCCAATTTATGCAGGCCTGCTTTTGAGGAATACTACTTGAGAATTCTTCCAGAAAAGGAACTTAGTATGTCACTGTGTGCAACTGCAGAGAAAATATACATCCCCAGCATGAACTTCTTACACACAGATTCTGTGACATTCATGGAACTATTAAAAGCCATTTCCAAAGATGGACAACATTGAGTTTCCATTGGTTCCTAAGCAACAGTCAGTAAAATATTGCTTTGTATATCAAGGCAGAATAAAAATCGATAGACAAATAACTTCGCCCTCAGGTGCTTCTCAACGTGCTATAAAAAAAAAAGCTCTGTGTACAACATGTCTAAGTTTGCCAAGCATCTAGTATCTTAAAGCCTGAACTGAAAGACAAAGTTCAGAGGTATAAAGGGATTATCAGGAAAAATAAATCCTCTAATTAAAGGAGAGTGGATTTTCCTCAATTAGCCTGTAATAATTTTTTAAAAATAATGTTGACAAATTAAAAATCTTTTATTGCTTTTTCAAATGCTTTAAAATGACATTGTAACTCTACAACATTTGCTAAATCACCAATCTTTAGATACATCAGGAGTACAATTCTTTGAAAAAAGTATTAGACTTTCTTCCCACCCTTATTTTTTTTTATATAAATAACTCAAGGCAGTAAACATGCTTAATACTCTTTTCTCCTCAAATTTTTCCCACAGCAACCCTGTGAGGTGGGTTGGAACTGAGAGAGAGGGACTGCCCCCAAATCACCCACTCATGCCTATGGTGACCTCATAGTTTCCTTGTTTCTAGCCTGGTGCCTTAACTACTAACATGCAGAATACAGATAGTCCTCGGCTTACAACAGTTTATTTAGTGACTGCTCAAAGTTGCAACAGCACTGAAAAAAGCGACATGACTATTTTTCACCATTACAACTTTTGCAGCATCCCCATGGTCGTGTGATCAAAATTCAGACGCTTGGCAACTGGTTCATACTTATGTCCGTTGCTGTGTCTCAAGGTCATGTGGTCCCCTTTTGCGGCCTTCTCACAAGCAAAGTCAGTGGGGAAGCCAGATTCACGTAACGACCAAGTTACTAACTTATCAACTGCGGTGATTCGCTTAACAAGTGTGGCAAGGAAGATCATAAAAGGGGCAAAACTCACTTCACAAGTGTCTCAATTGACAACAGAAATTTGGGGCTCAATTGTGGTTGTACGTTGAGGACTGCCTATACTTCAACTGCATGGTTGAATAATGGCTGATATTCTGGGAATAACATATCTGAAAAGTTCAAAGATTGGGAAAAGTTGATGTTGATTAATAAATGACTTTTTGTTTTGCACAACATACTTAATCAGATGAATTAAAGACCTACAGTCATATATACAAGCATCACGTGGACATATTTTTGGAGAAAATAAATCTCCATAACTGGTTTCGGTAAGTGTTATCATTGCTAGTTTATGAATTAGGAAACCTGGGCAATACACAGGATCCTATAATATTTTGTACTTTTAAACACCAGGCAGGTGGAGGGACCTTGCCATCTTCTTTTGAGTAAATTCACTAAAGATATAATAGAGTTCAATGCTATTTATATTTAAAAAGCCCTCTGAAAATTACCAACCTTAGGTTGCTTTTGAAATTGGTTCTGGCCATAGGTCCAGAATATGGCTGGATTCTGATAATAGCCCAAAGAGATTGCTGAAAATAGCAACTCGCACTATAGAATTAGCTTAACTGGAAAACATTGCATTAGAGGTATCTTAAGGTAGTATGACTCTTGTCAAATGACAAATGGGCATTTATGTAGCCACTTTAGTGGATAAAACCTGTACTTCAATTACTTAACACCATCAAAGGAAATTTCAATAATGACAGAACTGGAGATATGGCTATGTTTGTCCATTTTGTTTGGCTCTAGCTTGCCACGTGGGGCGAATTCAGCTGCTGTGGTTTGTAAATCTTGGCCTAATGTTGTATGGGCCATGTCACTGTTACTTATTCGGTAATGCCTAATTAAACCATAGCTTAGCACAAATTGTAAACTTAATCATCTGTAGGAGAGACATGCTGTAGGTGAGACAGATGGCATACAAGTCTAATAAAATAAATAAAAAATAACATAATCATTGTGGGATGGACTATAAACATTGACAGCTTTCCCCAAATTGCTGCACTTCAGGAAATTGAATTCCCAGCCATGTGAAAAGGCTGATATTAAGTTATACTTCTACTAAACAGGAAATATTGAGTGTTGAATATAAAGTCATGGCTGGCAAAATGAATTCCGGTCTATTCCTTATAGCTTGACAACTTTTCAACTTTAAACAATTTAGATCCTAACTTAGAATTAGTCTGTAATAAAAATATATCCTGGCATGAAATAAAAAAAAATAACCACGTTTTCTCTGCTGCCATTTAATGAAGTATTTTGTCTTGTAGTTATGTTATTATGCATGCATTTTTGTTATTAACTTTTATGATTTGCTTCTTTGTCATAGACATATACAATGTATTGAATATTAATCTGTAGTGGTGATAATAATTACTTTAAGGTTGCTTGAGCAATGTAAGATGCTATCCTGGTTGAAATGTTCTGCTTTGCAAGTCAGTACATTAAAAAAGGAAGGCATACATATATCTACACACATACAAACACATGACAACTTTTCCTTGGCTTCATGGAAAACTCATTGAATATTGGGATGAAGAATAAGATTGGACTTTTTCATCTCCTGCTGTCTAGCTCTCCAACCATGCCCTATGATACTGACTTCATGTATTTCTTTGAGAATCAACTTATAGTCCTTACTGCTAACTCAGATCTCAGACCAGCACCATTCTCTGTAGCCCCTTTAAGTGCTTTTCATCTTGGGAACTCACAAAGTTGTTTTTGCAAAACCAGAGGGCATTGCATGTCTTGTAAATATTTAAGTTCCACGATTTAGTTTCTTTTTTCTTGTTTAGCTATCCTGAAAAAAATTAACAGAGCATCTAATTGCACTATTTCACAATGTTGGGGTATTTACTTGTCATTCTTTATTAGTCTGTTTTTCAGCAATTAAAAGATAAACCACAGTTCCAAGTTAAGACACTGCGGTGGAAATGATTTGAATGGCGCCTCTGCTCTACATTTTCTCAAGGGAAGACAATCTTTAATTTGACATTTTGAACATCCTCTGTGACTTTGAAAGGAAAATAATAACAATAGATTGGCATGGACCAGAGCTTTCAGCAAAATAGTGTTGGTAGAGAAATTGAGAGAGGCTAACAAGCTTGCACAACCTGATTTGACTAGAATCGAAAGGGCAGCAAGACTCATTTGTGCACTTGAATAAATTGCAAGGGTAGCAATTTATGAGACTTGAAATAAAAAAGGTTACTCTCTTGTTTCAAGCTAATGAGAATTAAGGCACAGTAAAATTGTGGGGTAGGACCCCGGATCATGTTCTCTAGTTGACTTTATATTTTCTTTTCAGAACCATTGCTAAAACTAGAATTTGCATTTCTGTCATCTGAAGTTAGATCAGGATAAGTACTGTAAAACTGGACGTGGTTGAGGAGAGTGGAATTGTCTCTGGTCTTACTTTTTTTATAAGCCCATTTCTGAGCCCATGGGTTGCTAATCAGCTGGGAGAAGAAATTGTCACATTGTAATGTCTGAAAACTGGGCCCCAGAGAGAATGTGCTGTATGTGTAATGGCTATAAGTTTCTTTGGCAGGTTATCACTGAGGCTTAACATAACACATTTAATTTATGGTCTAATTAACGGTCCTATATCCCATTTTGATGGGTATTGGGTCTGTGGTATGCTGCAGTCCATAAATCTTGGGGATGGGTCTGTAGCATCTCTGAATAATGGAAGAGGCAGAAAGTGTAGAGAGTAGGTGTCTATAGAGTAGGGTTGACATGGATTACCCTTTACTTATTCCACTTGGTCCTTAGAGGAGCATAACAAGAGTCATGCTGATTCATGTTCCTGGGACAATTCTTTAGCTCCCTTTGAAGATTTGAAAGATCTGAATTTAGCCTTAGTATCCTGGGGTCAGTGTGATTCACTGGCACAACATTAACACAATTATTAGGAAGACATAATGTCCTGGTTTGACCTCTCTCTCACACACTTCTCCCTGCAGGGAGACCAGCCAGGACAATGTCAAGTCATAAACTCTGTAAGCACAACTTGCTTCATGCCTGTGGCTGGGTAGCATTGTAAAAGGATCCAGTTACCAAGCAACTAGGGTCAGAATGTCACTGGGTCAAATGTAAACGAAACCTTAGGATCTTGTCTAGGTCTATTAATGTATTGTCAGCCAACAGTGCTGGGGTGACCATTGCAGGCACAAGAGTAATTAGGCAAGCAAGTATGGGTGACTACCCACTCAGAACACAATCTTTCCCTTTTTTTTTTTTTTTACAATTGTAACTTTGTAAAAGGATCTGGTTACCAAGCAACCAGGGTCAGAATGCCATTGGGTCAAATGTAAATGATATCTTAGGATCTTGGCTAGGTCTATTAATATATGGTTATCCAACTGTGCTGGGTAGCTCTTTCAGGCATTTGAGGAATTAGATGGGCAAATATGGATGCCTTCTCATTCAGAACTTGCCCATTTTGGAGAGCACCTGGTTAGTAGAGATCCTTTTGCTTGCCTCAATTGCTGACTTGAACTTCAGAATGGCTTAGTATCACAGAACTGAACGACTATTTTTTAAAAATCTTTTTCATCCTTATTTTTATAATAACTCAGGTAAGTGAACATACTTAATACTCCCTCATCAACCTATTTTCCCCACAACAACAATTCTGTGAGGTAAGTTGGGCTGAGAGAGAGTGATTGGCCCAAAGTCACCCAGCTGGCTTTCCTGCCTAATATGGAACTAGAACTCACAGTCTCCTGGTTTCTAGCCTGGTGCCTTAACCACTAGACCAAACTGGCTCTGGTTTGGTATGACAAATGCCACAGTAAGCTCATTTAGTGAAGATACTGTAATATACTTTGCCTCCATTGAGAACATCAGATCTTATGGCCCCATGAATTTAGTGGGGGCTACTCCCAAGTACTCCTTCATGGATTACTGCCCTGTCGTGGTGAAGGGGCTTGCGTAACTCAATGAAGCTATGAGCTATGCCGTGCAGGGCCACCCAAGATGGACAGGTCATAGCAGAGAGTTCTGACAAAATGTGATCCACCGGAGAAGGAAATGGCAACCCACTCCAGTATCTTTGCCATGAAAACCCCATGGACAGTACCAAAAGGCAAAAAGATATGACGCTGGAAGATGAGCCCCTCAGGTCGGAAGGTGTCCAATATGCTACTGGGGAAGAGCAGAGGGCTAATACTAGTAGCACCTGAAAGAGTGAAGCGACTGGGCCAAAGTCGAAAGGACACTCAGCTGTGGATGCATCTGGTGGTGAAAGGAAAGTCCGATGCTGTAAAGATTTTTTCTCCATAGGAACCTGGAATATAAGATCCATGAATCAAGGCAAACTGGACATGGTCAAACAAGAGATGACAAGACTGAACATCGACATCTTAGGAATCAGCGAACTAAAATGGACAGGAATGGGTGAATTTAATTCAGAGGACTATCAGGTATACTACTGCGGGCAAGAATCCCTCAGAAGAAATGGAGTAGCCTTCATAGTCAATAAAAGAGTAGGAAAAGCAATACTGGGATACAATCCCCAAAATGACAGAATGATCTCAGTGCGAATCCAAGGCAAACCATTCAATATCACAGTAGTCCAAATCTATGCCCCAACCACTGGTGCTGAAGAGGATGAAATTGACCGGTTCTATGAAGTCCTACAGCACCTTATAGAATCAACACCAAAAAATGATGTCCTTATCATCATGGGGGATTGGAATGCTAAAGTAGGAAGCCAAAAGATAAACAGAATAACAGGCAAGTTTGACCTTGGAGTACAAAATGAAGCAGGGCACAGGCTGATAGAATTTTGTCAAGAGAATACGATGGTCATAGCAAACACTATTTTCCAACAACCCAAGAGTCGTCTCTACACATGGACATCACCAGACGGTCAACACAGAAATCAGATTGACTATGTGCTCTGCAGCCAAAGATGGAGAAGCTCTATATAGTCAGTAAAAACAAGACCAGGAGCTGACTGTGGCTCAGATCATGAGCTTCTCATTGCAAAATTTAGGCTTAAATTGAAGAAAGTAGGGAAAAACACTAGGCCACTCAGGTATGAACTAAATCATATCCCTGATGAATATACAGTAGAGGTGACAAATAGATTTAAGGAATTAGATCTGATAGACAGAGTGCCTGAAGAACTATGGACTGAGGTTCGCAACATTGTACAAGAGGTAGCAACTAAAACCATCCCAAAGAAAAAGAAATGCAAGAAAGCAAAATGGCTGTCTGAGGAAGCTTTGCAAATAGCTGAGGAAAGAAGGGAAGTGAAAGGCAAGGGAGAAAGAGAAAGATACACCCAACTGAATGCAGAATTCCAGAGAATAGCTAGAAGCGATAAGAATGCCCTCTTAAATGAACAGTGCAAAGAAATAGAAGAGAACAATAGAATAGGGAGAACCAGAGATTTCTTCAAGAAAATTGGAGATATGAAGGGAACGTTTCATGCAAAGATGGGCATGATAAAGGACCAAAATGGCAGGGACCTAACAGAGGCAGAAGAGATTAAGAAGAGGTGGCAAAATTACACAGAAGAACTATACAAGAATGAGCTTAGCATCCCTGATATCCACGATGGGGTGGTCACTGACCTCGAGCCAGACATCCTAGAATGTGAAGTGAAATGGGCCTTAGGAAAGCTGAGCAACAACAAAGCTAGTGGAGGTGACAGTATTCCAGCTGAGCTATTCAAAATCTTAAAAGATGATGCAATAAAAGTGCTACACTTAATTTGCCAGCAAATTTGGAAAACTCAACAGTGGCCACAGGATTGGAAAAGGTCACTTTACATTCCAATTCCAAAGAAAGGCAATGCCAAAGACTGTTCAAACTATCGCACCATTGCACTCATTTCACATGCAAGTAAAGTTATGCTTAAAATACTACAAGCTAGACTCCAGCAGTATGTGGATCGAGAACTTCCAGAAGTACAGGCAGGATTTCGAAGAGGCAGAGGAACTAGAGATCAAATTGCCAACATACGCTGGATCATGGAGAAAACTAGGGAGTTCCAGAAAAACATCTACTTCTGCTTCATTGACTATGCTAAAGCGTTTGATTGTGTGGATCACAACAAATTGTGGCAAGTTCTTAAAGAGATGGGAGTACCAGACCATCTTATTTGTCTCTTGAGAAACCAATATGCGGGTCAAAAAGCAACAGTGAGAACTGGACACGGAACCACTGATTGGTTCAAAATTGGGAAAGGAGTCCAGCAAGGCTGTATTCTGTTGCCTTGCCTATTTAACTTATATGCAGAGCACATCACGAGAAAGGCAGGGCTAGATGAATCAAAAGTTGGAATTAAGATTGCCGGGAGAAATATCAACAACCTAAGATATGCAGATGATACCACTCTAATGGCAGAAGTGAAGAGGAACTAAACAGCCTCTTGATGTGGGTGAAGAAGGAGAGTGCAAAGGTTGGCTTGAAACTCAACATTAAGAAAACCAAGATCATGGCATCTGGCCCTCTCAATTCCTGGCAAATAGATGGGGAAGAAATGGAGGTAGTAACAGATTTTATCTTCTTGGGCTCCAAGATCAGCGCAGATGGGGACTGCAGCCAAGAAATTAAAAGATGCTTGCTCCTGGGGAGGAAAGCTATGGCAAATCTAGACAGCATACTAAAAAGCAGAGACATCACCCTGCCAACAAAAGTACGTATGGTCAAGGCCATGGTTTTCCCAGTTGCAATGTATGGCTGTGAAAGTTGGACCATAAGAAAGGCTGAGCGCAAAAGAATTAAGGCCTTTGAACTATGGTGCTGGAGAAGACTCCTGCTAGTCCCTTGGACTGCAAGGCGTTCAAACCAGTCAGTCTTAGAAGAGATCAACCCCGACTGCTCTTTAGAAGGCCAGATCCTGAAGTTGAAACTCAAGTACTTTGGCCACCTAATGAGAAGGAAGGACTCACTGGAGAAGAGCCTAATGCTGGGAAAGATTGAGGGCAATAGAAGAAGGGGACGACAGACAATGAGGTGGCTGGACGGAGTCACTGAAGCAGTAGGCGTGAGCTTAAATGGACTCCAGAAGATGGTAGAGGACAGGAAGGCCTGGAGGAACATTGTCCATGGGGTCGCGATGGTTCGGACACGACTTCGCAACTAACAACAACAACTCCCAAGTAAGATTGACGTCAGGGTTGTATCTCTGAAAGGATCAAATCACTCTCCCAGAAGCTACTGTGGTTGTCGGTTGGGAGTCAAGGAGTCAATATGATACAGTGGAAAGAAATATCTCAATTTCTGCATAGAAAGTAGTATCACAAATCAAGATTGCAGGAAACATCTTTCTTTGGCTGTTGTACAAAGTTTCCTCACGTACCAAGGGACAGACACATTTATTAGTTTCACTTCTTCCCACATGTGTTCTTTTTTTTCCAGATCCCAAATTCTTTCAGTTCCAGAAGCAATCTGATAATTTCTCATTCTCCAAATTTGATTTTTTTCCTCAATTTTTTCTAACTTGTTTATGAAGACATTTGCAAATTTAATAAGTTCCATTAAAAAAATGAACCAAATTCTCACATGTTTCTCCCTTTAGTTTTTATTTATTTGCTCCAGTTAAATTTCCAAGTTAGGGTGTTCTGGGAGCTTTTTGTTTCTTTTCTTTTTTTCAGTTGCTTGCATGTCAGTTTTGGAGACAGGAGTTGCTTTGAAACAGATGTTTTCTGACTACAGAAACAGTGGGGATGTATCCATATTTAATTCAGTATGAAATCCTGATCATGGCATTGGTTGATTCTCAGGAGACTTGGCTTGTGCCAAAACCGGGACTGCATCTTTGTTTAGTAACTACCTTTTTCCAGATGTTCACAGATCTGTGGAAGAATACATTGGGAGTAAAGCTTCCAAGAAACATCTCTGCCTCCTTAACCATGTTCACTGAGTTCTTCTATGGGGCTAGGTAAGCCATGTAGCTTTTTCCTATATTCACAAGTTATGGAGTTCAGGCTTTTATTAAAGCAATGATATCTTATGCATTAGAGGATTAATTTGTCCTGATTTTTATTTTCAAAGCTTTTTATCAATATTCTCATTTTCTGTATTTTTTAGGTCATTAGGTTTGTTGCAGGAATTTGTTTGTTTGTTTATTTATTTATTTCCTTCATTATTTTTTTACAAATAGCTCAAGGCAGTGAAGGTATTCAGCACACTTGCCTCCTCCTATTTTCCCCACAATAACCCTGTGGGGTGAGTCGGGCTGAGAGAGTGATTGGCCCAAGGTCAATCAATTTATGACATGAACAGTTTATGGAAAGTCATTAAGTTTGTAACATTTCATTAGATTATAGAATAAAATACAAAAATAGAAAAGCAAATAGTAGGACACAGTGGGGAGGGAAAAGTAAAGAAAAGTGAGGGGGAGAAGGGAAAAAGAAAAGAAAAGGCATTGACTTCTGACTTTCTCTGTTGCAGTGGAATGAAGCATTAACATCGAACCTCAACTTTTTACTTTTCCACAGCAGTATAAACTAGCCATTTCTATAACAACAAATCAATCTAATCAGTAAAACCCAAAATCAAAGTTTCATTTTTTCCCCATCTCTAGCACAAAATCTGGAAGCGGTCTCCATGTAGAAACAAAAGTACTTATATTCTTTTCTTTAATTGAAACAGTCAATTTAGCCATCTCTTCTGTAGCCATTCGTCCATAGTGGGAATCGAACATTCTTCCATTTTTTGTGCATACAATAGTCTTGCTGCTGTCAAGTTTATGAGTACAGGCTAAATTTTGCTGAGTTCAGAGAACCGGCTGAATGTACACCGCTTCCAGAAGTTCAGTCTAGCCCTCAGAGGCCTGGAGGAGGCCTCTCAGGCCTAGAATGGCCCACCGGAAGTTCATGGATGCCACTTCCAGAAGTTCATTCTAGGCCTCAGAGGCTTGGAGGAGGCCTCCCAGGCCTAGAACAGCCTGCCGGAAATTCATGGATGCCACTTCCAGAAGTCTGTTCTAGGCCTCGGAGGCCCGGGTCTGCATCCAATAAGAGAACCGGTTGTTCAGGTATTTCAGTCCCATCACTGGTACAGCATGAATATATCTGTGGGAATGTCATTCCAGAGAGCAAAGGCCACCACCTTATTGCAGTTTTTTTTTTTGCCATTAGCTTTTTTCCTATATTCACAGGACAGTACTGCATAAAAACATAAAAGCCCTATTTCGGAAGAAAGGCATACATTTTATTAGTATTTAGAGAATCCTATAGATCAGTAAAATTTTATTTTTTTTAAAGGCTGCAATCCTAAGCATACTTCCTTAAATAGAAATCTTACTGAAATTAGCATTATTTCTAAGAGAACAGCTGCTTAGAACTGGGTTGTCAGCATGAAATACAATCTGATGGAACTCAATGTACAAGGCACAATTCACTTTCTTAGAATATAATTCAGTCCTTCTTCCCTGTCCTAATATTTTTTTTTAAGTGCTGCCATTGGTACTAGCCTTGACAGGCTACCTAAGATTAATTATATCTAAGGATTGATTCATTGCACCATATCACTTTGTTTTCTTTTGTTTTCGCACACTGTTACAATGGCTGGCACCTAAATCTATCTATTTAACTTACAGTTAAAGTGTCTGGGTTGACGTGAGGCAATATGAAAATTCTCTAGAATTATAGTCATGGTGATATCCCACTGACATAATATGTAGATTATCCCCATTCAAATACATAAAATGTAAAGTATTGGGTGCATATGTCTAAATTAAGATACATATACACAGCTTCAAGAATTATTTTTTAGGGATTATATCCCCACTCCTAAAAAGCAGTAGAAGGAGTGGATTTTAAAAATCATGTTGCTAACACTCATGTGTTTTTTTTTAAAAAAGCTTGGGAGTGTAATTATATTTTTCTAGATGAGCTATATACATGTATTTCCAGTGGCATGGGCAGTTGTAAAAAAAAAAAAATTCTTAATCAGAAATCAGAAAGCACTGTGGTTCTTCTGTTTGATATTGACATAACTTTTGCTCTCCAGCTACACTTTACAATAGCATGATTATCCAGCTAGGGAATCCCAGCATTGCTTTCTTTACATTGATATAGGGAATTATTTTTATTTTCAAACTCCAAGTCATTTCTTCTCTTTGAATAAATAGTTCATTTATTCAAGATAATAAATATTATTCCGCCTTAATGAAGGTCTTAGAATGTGTGTTATGTGTAAATGCAATGCGGAGAAGAAAAGGCATTCCTAATTGCTGGACACCATTTTCTATTAAATACCAGCAAAAAAATAGTTAAAGATTTCTCACAGAGCCTGTTCTCTTAAAGAAGCCAAGAAGATTAGTCCTGTGTATGCTCCATTATTTGGAATTTTTATCTCCTCCTAGCTCTGCTTTCCAAGTAATTTTCAAGGCCAGCATTTTTTCAGTTTGGGGTCTATCTGCAGAATTTTGACTCCCAGAACATGTAGACAAATTCTTAGATATATCCTTGAAAGATAAAAAAATTTCTTTCGAGTCTTTTTGGCAACAGTAAGAAAGTAGTTTGCCATGTTCTTTTTTGGGGGTGTTTTTTCAACTTCCTCACTAGTTCTCCAGTTTTGGGGTGTCCCAATGACTTCTTATGCAAGCCTGATTTTTGCTTAGTTTAAAGAGAAAGAGTAATTAGTATGCTCAGGTTTTTCTAATAACCTAGTATCTAGTGAGGCATGTTTCAAACCCATGATGAAAATCAACCAAGATAATCAAAGAAGGCATTTTAATGCTATTTTTCAGGATAATGTGTTTGAAAATATGACCCTGTTGTTTAATTGTATTTCTGTCTTAGACATTTGATCTAAGGAACTTACAACTCTTAAAAATATTTCTTAAAGAAGGGTTTCTGCCCAATAATCTATGTATTATTTCTTCAGTTTGCCAGCCCAATCATATATTCTAGCTGGCTTACAATATTATCACAAAAACATAAACATATCTAAAACTTGTTTAAAACATAATATATGAAAATAAAAAACCCCTGCATTAAAACAGCCATCATGCAACATCACCAACTCTTCCAGAGGCCCAGAAGAGAAGCTTGTCTTAATGTTTTTTTTTATTTTTGAAAAGGTAATGGGGTGGGGGCTATTCCATATGTCAAGGGTAGGCAATGGGAAGGTTGGCTTCCAAGTCCCCAATCCTGTAACTTCCCAGGAAAAGGAATTCAAAAACATGAGCTCATGGGCTGAATGCAATTAACAAGTAAAGCTTGTACAGTAACTGCTTCTTCTATTACCCACAACTGAAATAATATTGAAGCAAAGTAAATTTGCATAAGGAGTTTCTCAGCATCACCTCTACATTCATTATAGATGAAGTTCACAAATTGCCATTAATACTCTCTTTTATGCATCCTTAGTTGTGTCTTCAATCAGCACACTAAGCTTCAATGGGCTGTAAAGTGTGCCAGAATAAAATATCTGAAACTCCAGAGAGAAAAATCAGTCAGGCACTGAAAGGCGCCTGCTATTATCTTGCTCCAGTTTTATCTATCCCTCCGATTCCATTGCCCCCTTTATTTACTTTGGTGTAATCTTTCTTAATTTGTCTAAGAGTAAAAGTCACAGTATGGCAGTTGCAATTATATTTATTATTTTGGCCACCAGAAGTCTACAATTCTTCTCCAAGCTTAATTAAAAAATGTGTGATGGTATTGAGGACAATTTTGGGAGAATATTATAGCCTCTCCCCCTTTGCTATCATTTTTGTGCTCCCAAAATCTCAGAAACAATTTCAAGATGACTCTTGGTTGTCCTCTTTGCCACCAGACTCTGAACATGGAGCAAAGACCATTAAGCACTCTCAGTTCTTTTGCCCTTGATGCTGCAGGTTATGGAGTTGAAAAAAGAGAGGAGAGGAAATAAAATAATTTTCAAGCACCATTTCCTTATTCCACTCTCCAATGTCTTCTGTCTTGCGATACAGTTGCTACTGAAATATTCTTGTCACCATAGTGGCCAATCATATCTTTAAAAACAACCTGAGAAGTCAGCAAAGGGATAAGCACACAGTGTCAATTAAATAATGAATCCAGTGTGATTTGATGCTTTATTGCTGGGCTGCAATAAATTCAAAGCAATTCACTACTTTGGATTGCAATCTGCAATCCTAAGAAAGTGAATTCTTGCACGCATTCGATCTTTTCACCAACAATAACAATAACAATTCCATTCCTTGCAGTGGTCAGGAGCTTGGTCTTTTTGATGTTGAGGAAGAGTTTCTCACTTTAATCCTTTTGACCAGATGTTTCAGGCTTTCTTTGGTTTCTGAGAGGAGAATTGTGTGATCAGCTAATCAAAGATCATTAATGTTCCTTTCTCCAATCTTTACTCCAATTTTTGATTCTTCAAATTCCAGTTTCCTCATGATCACTTTGGCATACAGATTGAATAAGAAAAGTGAAATAATGTAATCTTGTCACACTCGTCTTTCCACATAGTGTTTGTATGTATAATGGCTTCCTGATTTGTGTACAGTGACTGTACCAACTAGACCAAATGTCAGGTTGGTACAGGTCATTGTGGGCTCTCCACAATTGTTTTTTTTTTAAATTTTCTAATTTTATTCAAATGAAAATAATACAAACATAATATATATAAGTCTAAATAAAAAACAATATAAAAATACAAATATTACAGTGCACCCACCCCCAGGAGACCATTTTTATTACCTATATTTTTTCTCATATAACAACTATAAATATACGATGTATTTCAATTGTGCCCTTATCCCCTCTAAAGCAGCATATATTCCTGAGTAGGTTTATTCCCTTTGCCTTCCACCAACATTGTTTTTATAAAATCCTCCCATATTTCATTATAATTATTTACTTTAGTCATCCCTTTTTTAAATTTAATTTCTGTTATTAATTTATCATTTATTGCCATATTCCATATTTCATTATACCACTCATTTCTTTGAATGACCCAATTCCGTCTCCAATATTTAGCCATCTCTAATCCAGCTGCCATTATCAAATTTACAACGAATTCCTTTTTTGCTTCATTTATATCTTGTTTTCCCACCAGTAAAAGTAATGCAATCCTTGGTGATATATTTAAATTTACATTCAAAAGTTCTCTAATTTCCCTAAACACCATGTCTCATATCTTTTGTGCGCTATCACAATCCCACCACATATGTTTATATGTTCCAATCTCTTTCTCGCACTTCCAGCAAATATTTGATTTGTGTACAGTGACTGTACCAACTAGACCAGATGTCAGGTTGATACAGGTCTTTGTGGGCTCTCCACAATTGTCATGATCAACACAATTGAAGACTTTATTGTAGTTAATAAGCAGATATAGATGTTCTTTTGATATTCTTGGGACTTTTCCAAGATCCAACACTGATCTGCTATGTGCTCAGGAATACTACGACCCCTTCTGAAGCCAACTTGAACATCTGGTAACTCCCTTTTGATGGTCAGTACCAGATGTTGCATGATCTTAAAGAGAATCTTGCTAGTGTGAGAGTGGAGGGCAATTCTGTGGTAATTGGAGCAATCCCTTTTTGGCAGTGGAATGAACCCTCATTATTTACAATCCTGTGGCCATGTGTTTGTTCCTCAAATTTCTGACACAAGGCTATGATGGTTGTGGGTGGTACAGGCCTTAGCAACTCTGTGGGGAATGGTATCAGCATCTGGGGCCTTGTTCTTTGGCAATTGGCTCATTGCCCACATGACTTCTTCCTGAAGGATGGCTGGTTCTAGTTCTGCTTCACTTTCCCCATCATCCTTGGGAGGCTGGGCCTCTTTATTATGGGCAAACAGCCATTCTGTAAATTCTTCCCATCTGTTCTTGATACCTTGTTGGCCAGATACTTCTTTCCCTTGCTTATTTTGATGATGCTATCATGAGCAATAAGGGGCATTTGAATCGTTTTGACTTGCACAAATGCATTCCTGGTGTGGCCTTTCATGCAGTCCTTTCCTGGCTGCTTGCAACGCTAGTTCCAGTAAATTGTCTTTCCGTGTTGCTCTTTGGAAGTCCTTGGTTCCTCTCATTTACCACTGCTTCGACTGTTTTTCTTCACTTGGCTATTCTGATGGTTTCATCTAAGAGTCACTTGCATTTTTCCTCTGGCTTCTTGTATAGTATGTGTTGAACTGCTATTTCAATGATGGTCAATTGAATTTCTTGCCACAGTTCACTGGAAATCTTCTCAGCAGTGTCGAGAAGTTCAGAACTATTTTTCACCTTAATTACATATATGAAAGGCTTTTTGGTGATATCAAACTTCTTTGTCAGTGTTGCCTTTTTGATGCTGCATAATTTGGCTCTGATCTTAGCCACGAACAATTTATGATCTGAATTGCAATTGACATTTCAATACGTCTCTGTCTCTCTCTCTGTCTCTCTCTCTCTGTTTCTCTCTCTGTCTCTATCTATCTATCTATCTATCTATCTATCTATCTATCTATCTATCTATCTATCTATCTATCTATCTATCTATCTATCTATCTATCTATCTATCTATCTATCTATCTATCTATCTATCCATCCCACACACCCACCCACCCACCCACCCACCCACATACACATTATATAACAAAAACCAATAGTGTTTGTCATCTGTGTTCAAGAACTTTGGATGCAAAGATCTTCTACAGTTGAAAGCCTCATCGACATAATGAAATCAGTGTGCAAATTGGGCCCTTGGTGCTCTCAGAGCTTGGTTGTTTTCTTGCAGATGCTTCATTACCAAACTAAGTAACATCATCAGTGCGAGAAGGGAGGGTTTATGCTCCCTATTTATATACTAGTTGCTTGCCCTGTCAGTGTTGGTGTGAGTGTTCTTCTGTACTTTGTGCCAAATGCTTCATGTGACTTGGAAACTCCATAATACATGAAGTATACTTTGTTTTGATTGTTGTTTTTAGTCCAGGTTGCCTAGTTTCATGTTATTTATGTTTTTAATTGTTTAGTATTATATTTTGTAAGCTCACATCACATCTAACTGACACTAATGCTGTTCTAGGAGGACATACTCTGTTGGATCATAGGACTGGCATCTTGCACATAGGAGAACATCAGCCATAAACACTCTCCTAAATCCAGAGAGAGTTTCATCCCTGTGCAGCCTCTTAAATCCAGATATAATGGTTACCTATAGCTTGGTTTCCACCTTTTCACAGATGATAGTATTAACACTCTTATAATATAAGGGATCCCTTACTTCAATTATATTTATTTATTTTATTTATTTATAAAATTTATCACACACACACACACACACATTAAAACATAAATAAATTAAAAGCAAGAATTAAAAACCAAGGACACATGGCAAGGGCAGAATAGGGGAGGCGGGATCTGTTGTTACTTGATCAACCACCTCCATTGTGCTGTTCTCCCATTGGGGCAGAGCCAGGTCTTTAGGCCCTTATGAAAGGATAGGAGGGTTGGGACCAACTTCACATAGGGGGACAAGAGGTTCCATTATTTCCAGTTGAAACTTTTCTCTGTATGTTGTGTGCTGTATTTATTGATTTGACAGTGGCTTGGCAGTGATGATCAAAAGCAAAGAGGTTAAAAATAAAGCAGAAAGCTTCAAATTCTTTCTACATAGTTGTCAGCAGTTTGAAATATATCTCACTGGCTATAATGTTGGCACTTAATATTTGTGTTTGTACTGAGGAAAATGCTTTGCTGAAACTTGCTTTGAAACTTCTGAAATGTTTTATTCCCCTGCAAAAGACACTTTTAAAAAAAACCATATTATCAGAATCCTTCAGAATTTCTTTCAGATATAACATGGCGTGGCTTGCGGGTTGACTGTAAGGTTCAAGATGGTAGAAGATTCTATGACTGTTTTTTTTCTTTCTTGCAGATCTTTCCATAACTCTGCAGGTTGCCTGCTTTCCCACACTTCTGAATCTGAAAAGTCCAGTGGGAGGATTTCTCTGGTTAGACTGCTTACCTATTGATTTATTTCAAATGCATTTATGCTACTGTCCTCTCCTGAGATTCATTTGGATCATGGGAAAGTGGGAGACTTATGTGTGGATGGAGAAACAATTTTACATTATAAGGACATTCACCCAAAGCCTTTAAGCCTAGGACAGTGTTTCCTAAAATATGGTCCTAATATGCCTGGGACTCCCCAAACCCACCTAGTGGTCTGTGAAATCAAAATGATTTGCCATCATATTACTGAAAAATAATACAATAGTAAAACTCCATCAAACAATTGTGAAAAGCTGTAGTGGCAGAAGATGCATCAATTTTAATTTTTAATACGGTGAATCTTGCTAAATATAACCCACACAAACAAAAGCTCTTTTGGGAACCCTCCATAATTTTTAAAAGTAGGAAGGGGTCCTGAGAGAAAGAAAAGTTGAAGAAACATTGGCCGAAAACTCTGAGACAGGTTGCAGAATACAGAGCACTTGATGGTAGTGGTTAGAGTTCCTATGTTTTTGCTGTCATCTAGTAATTGCCTGGATTGTTGCAGTGCAGATCTTGTAGCCCTACTCTGGTCACCTAGTAACACTTAAAAGGAATCATAGACTCACACTCTTCTATTAAGAGTTTTATTGAAAAAAATGAAAGCGAATTCTTCAAATGAATGAAAGGCGGTAGAAAAGTGCAGTGACTTAGATGCATGTTTTATCTGAAATGCAGATAGCAGACTAATTGCATGAATAAATGTGAAGTGACACAGGAAGGAAAGATGTGGCACCAGGTTTAATTCCTAGAAATCCAAAAGGAAGTCACTTCACATTTATTCCTGCAACGTCTGCTATCTGCATGTCAAACTTAGTATAGTTTCCCTAACCCATCAGCTTCAAAATGCAAGGGTTCTTGAAGGTCTGTAGAACTAAATGAGCATCTCTGTTTTAAGTCCACTGATAGAAGACATTTTATCCATAGAAGTAGAATGCTGAATTCCAGCATTGAATGTGTGCAATAGCTAAACCACAAAGAAGATAGATATCAAAATTTGAATTCAATACAGATAAAGCAAGAGGAATTGTAACGCATTTATCATGAACAGTTTCAGCCCATTGTTGTGCTTTTTGTCTGTCCTGACTGAGGTAGGTGTATTTTTAAAGCTCAGCTATGCCTCTCCATTTCTAAAATTTAAATTTCCAACAATTGCATTTTAGATAGATGTATTGCAAATTGGGCAATGTTTCCTGGGTTAGGGACCACATTTAGTCTTTGGGTGGTATGCCAGCAGCCACGTTCAAAGCAATCTGGAATCAAGACAAACATTACATTTGACTTCAGTTGTATTTAAACGATTTACAATTAAATAGCTATTGTGATTCTTCTTCTTCAGTCTTGCATTTAATAACTTTTCCTTCTGTCACATTAAAAATTATAATTTGATAACAACTTTTGAGAAGTTTCTGGAGGTTCTATCCAGGGTTTTCCAGGGCCATAAAGCATCTGTGGGATTTCAGATTGTGCCTCTCTGATGAATTATGAGACACTGTCAGGTGTGTATATTTTATTTAGCTGGAACTGTTATGCACTGATTGATCTGAAATATAGATCATTGTGAGGGAGTAGAGAGAGAAGTTGGAAGGAAAGAAAGAGAACATTAGAAAGAGCCAAGATTGAGCAGTGGAATTAAAAGGGAGTAAAAGGATGCTGGGAGTTAAGATTCCAGAACCTTTTTACAGATGAATAATAGCTGCCTTTCTGTCAGGCTTGTTTAAGGCATATAGAATGGAAGCAAGAACAGTTATATTTCTCAACTTCAGACTAAATTAGAGCAACTCCAAAACCATATTGCTTTTGGATCGACAGGTACACTTGCTGCTTGGGAACACTCAGTGTGACTCCTGGCCCTTCTGCACTGTCCTGTTAGATAGTTGTGTGGGTTTTCTTGGTTCTTGATTGAATTCATGACTACAACTCAGCTAATACAAAGGATGGAAAAGGAGAGAAGGTAATGGGACTTTTCCCCTCTTCCCCTTGAACTATCTGCAAAGGAGGAACTTTAGTTCATGTGGGCACTTTGTGTGGCTGACACTCTAAAACAGAGGCCCCCAACCTTTTGGGCACCACAGACTGGTGCTATGGAGAAAGATTTTTCCACGGACCAGAGAGGGCACGGTTTTGTGTGCTGCCTGCATCCAGCTGATGGGGCTTTGCTTGTTTGCATGGCCCGGTTGCTGGTATGCTGCGGCCGGGTGCCAATCCACAGACCGGGGGTTGGGGACCCCTGCTTTAGAACACGGGTGTCAAACTCGCTGTATCACGTGATGTGTTGCATTTTTTGCATTGCCGGAGCTGGGCTGAGCATGATGCAACCGACCCGTGGGCCGGCAGTTTAACACCCCTGCTCTAGAATGAAGGGTAAGCTTGTTTTCCATGACTGCTCAACTGTGGGTTATAATTTCATTATGGTGTAAAGGTCTTTGAGGCAAGAATACACAGAATTTAGTAACCACATTTCTCTTTATGTAGGACATCCACTTACAAGGTTTATTGCTTATTACTTTGTCTTCCAAAAAGTCACTTTTCTTGTATAAATGGAGAACACCAACAGTGTCTTCTGCAATGGTCTTATTGGGTGAGTTGACTCTGGCTAGAAAAGAGGATCCTGTAAATACCTAAGCCAGTGATGGCGAACCTTGTGCCCAAACCACAATCCAAAACCCACTTATTTATTGCAAAGTGCCAGAGCCGCATCAGCATTGTGGTGCCCTCAGGGGGGAATGGGGGTGTGGCCTACTGGGTGGGCATGGCTGTGCTTGTCATGGAAGAGTGGGTGGGCATGGCTGGGGTGGCATGGCCACCTCGATGTTGCTCATGGGGGGGACGCCTGTGGGGGCCGGGCAGGGTTGGGGGAGATCCAGGGGGTCTCTGGCAGGTGGGGCGGTGGGCAGGAGGCCCAGAATAGATGGGGGGAGGTATGCAATCCTAGCTGGGACTGGGGGGGCCATGGTGCCGATGGGGATCTGGCTTTGCCTGCTCGGGGTGGCCTTTGGCTTGCTGGATGTGGGTGTGCTCTACCACCTCTACTCGAGCTTGCTAGCTTCGCCTCCTTTGTGCTGGGTGGGACTGCCACTCCAGGTGGCAGCGGCGGCCTAATGGACCTGCGCAAGCTGCTGGCAGTGGCAGCGCGCATGCCCACAGAGAGGGCTCTGAGTGCCGCCTCTGGCATGCGTGCCATAGGTTCGCCACCACTGACCTAAGCCATACAGGATTTGCTAATCCCAAACCATCACTTTGAATTACATTCAGAATCCCATAGGCAGCCAAATGCAAGGCCCACAGTAGAGATGTACCGGTAACATAGTCATGGCAATAAATGCCAGATCATATGCAGACTTGCACTTTCCACCCACTGTAAGTTCCAAGTAGTCTTTGAAGATGGTCCTATGTTGAACGCACATGGAATAATGTGTGTCCAAATGAGTAGTGATGAGGGTGGGAATCCCAGGAGATCCTAGATAAGGCTGTAACTGGCATGATGGCTAGAGCTGTGCAAAGGGTTGATCAGCTATAGCTATGGGTAGCCATGATTCCAGGAGGATACCTGAGAGCAGCAAGGACATGCTCTTTTAGGGACAGTCCTTCCTGCATGAGAGATACTATTGGGGCTGACCGTGAGAAACAAATATCAACTCCTTCCTTGGGTTCAGTTTCTATTTGTTTTGCTCTATCAAAGACCTAACAGCCTCCAGAAATCAGGGCAAGATAGTGACAGCATCCCAGGCTTGGACTGGAGTAACAATGTACAGTTGGATATTGCTTATGTATTTCTTAAACTGGGGATTAAATCAATGGATGGCTTGCTTTGTGGTTTCATATAGATGTTGAAAAAGCAGAAGGGAGAGGAAAGAACTCTGCAATACCCCAGATTAGAGTGGCTACTAGGAAATTTGTCCTTTCCCAGTGGAACTGTTAACTAAAAAAGGAATGGAACTCCTGTAGAACAGGCAGTCTAGAAGGATACCATAGTATCAGTCCTGACTCTTTGCACATAGTCAGTGGAATAAAGAGGCATAAAGAGGTCTAATACAGGAAATATGCACTACTCCCATGTAGATCTCAACAAAGATAATCACTCAGCCAATGCTGTTTCAATCCCATGCACAGACTTGAAGAATCGTTTTATGTTTTTTATTGTTTTACGACCCGGGTTTGTAAGCTGCCTAAAGAAGTGCATTGTGTCAGTATGCAAATAATGGAAATAAATAATTAAACTAAAACCAATATAATTTCCTCTTAAATTACTTTTGGAGTGCTTTTAGCCTGGCAACTTTAAGCACTACCCTATAGATCATGTTCCAGTTCAAACTCCATCAGGAATTGCAGCCAAACTTCTAGAAAAGGAATATCAAAGTTTTTCTGATTCCACATCCAACTGTAGACAAGTCACAACTGGCATGACTTCAGAATGGGGGGAGATGAATGACTGTGCACTGATAGTATAGGTGGAGACTGTTTATTTTAAAATAGATTTTTAAAGCCTGTTTAAATATATTCCATAGATAATATCTGAAAGTATAATCTCTAGTGCAAATTAAAGGATTGGTTTTATACAAATACCGTGCAACTGTTGCTCAGAGAAGTATGGTAGTAAGAACAGTCATCTAAAATGTCCTTGCACACTTTAAAACACAGTTTTTCAAGAAGCAACCTAGAATTTGTGGAAACTGAATAAAAATTTTCAATTCCTCTCCCTCTCCCTCCCCCACACTCAATTTTCTGAAGATGTAAAAGAATAATGGGAAAAACATGGAACAATGTTGCATCTATAGAAGGTTTACAAAATGCAAAATATTGGAATGACCCATTTCCTAACCTGTGTCATTCCAGATGTTCTGGTATATATATATATATATAATCATGGTGGGAAGCCATCTGGAAGGGAGCAACTTGGGGAAACAAGGCACAACATCATTTCCCCAATCTTTCATTATTAATATAATGGTTTGCTTCTGTTTCGGGTTTCCCATTCCATTTATTCTGCTGAGCTAAAAATTAATCTGCCTTCATGTCACACAATTAATGCCAACTGTGATTGGCCTGGCAGCCTCACACCCCAAATCCCACCCCTGTTATATTTTTATTAGTACAGAATAATTTCTAAGACATCAAAGGATGGTCCTCTCCTTACCTTACTCTTTATAAGTTTGGAAGAATGTTCATACAATATACAGACCAAAGGCTTAAATTTTATCTCTTTGCCTTTAGTAAAAATAAAATAGACAGCGCTCACCCTTTGCTGGGAAATAATAGTGCTTTATAGATTTCCCTTTGGAACTAAACCAAGTCATCTTGCCTAATAACTAACTGCATTCTTAAGATAGACAGATCAATTCATTCCTCCTCCCATGACCCATATGAAAAGATTGCAGGTCACTTGCATTTCTGAATAACTGAATTCAAACTATGAGTCTCCTGCCCCTGCATCCTGGTCCTTTTGTCACTATATTTTAGGTGCTATGAAAAATTGCTCTCATTTCTCATGACTTTTCAACTAGGATAAGCAACCTACTCTGCTCCAAATGCTTTGGACTATAATTCTCATAACCCTTTGCTATTGGTCATGCGGTGTCGCTTGTCTTGTTTAATAGCTTTCATCTAAGAGCCTATGTTCTTCTGATGTATTCTTTATGTTTGATAGTTTTCCTTTTAAAAATAATTCAACTGGCAGCCATATTATAATTGTTATTGCTATTTCTCCTTTTTACTTTCTGCAATTAAATCAAAATATTCTGTTGTTTTGCTTGATTAGTACTGCAGAACACCTCAAAATGAAGGCAGGATTAAAGGCCTATATAGAAGCACACTAGGAATAGTATTTAAAAAGGCTGCAGATTTTCTTTCTGCCCTCTTAGGAGACCAGCAATATGGGACTTTGCATTTTTTCCCCACTCAAATACTTTAGCTGAGGATTGACATTCCTGTACATTACATCATATTCTGATCACCTGACTTTTGAGTCACTACTGCGAATAGGTTGCAAATTTCTTCATTGCCTGTTGTCATCATGTAGTTTCTATTAATTTTTGTACATAACACTTGCATGGCCTCTTTTCAAAATGTTTGCCTTTTCAGTTGCTTTCCACGGATTAATAGAATTGTGAACTACACAGGAATTAGCTGAATTAGAAGTGCATAATTTCTATTGCATGACATTTCTTTTTTTTAAAAAAAAAAAATTTAATTAATTTTTTATAATTACAAATCTTTAGTGCTTAGTAAACAACGTGTTGTCTGGGTCCACATATTTAACTCCGTTTTTCTAGCCATTTGTAAAAAGTATCCCATGTTTGAAAGTATTCTGTATCTTCTTTCCCTTTCATTTTCAATGTAAGCCTGTCCATTTTCGCACAGTTCAGAATTTTCTTAATTATGTCTTCTTCAGCTGGTGTTTCTTCATTTTTCCAATACTGTGCAAATGTAATTCTCACTGCTGTTAGTACATGTAATATTAAATATACACATTCTTTATCATAGTTTTCTGTGGTTATACCTAAAAGAAATAGTTTCGGCTTAAAATCTACATGTTTTCTTAACATTTTCTCTAACCAGTGGTTATTGGATGACATTTCTGTTGAATATATAGGCTATAGCTAAATTTGACAACATTGTGAAACATTTAGGTTGCAAATTTCTTCATTGCCTGTTCTTCTCCTCCTCCTCCTCCTCCTCCTCCTCCTCCTCTCTAATTTCTCCATAGTCTTCTCTGTTGCAAGCTAAATACATCCAGCTCCTCTTCCTGTTCCTACTAGGTCTTGATATCCAGATCAATTATTATCACATCAACTTCAGATATAAGATATTTCAGCTTCTCAAGGGGTTTTATCGAGAAATGGATATAGTACTCCAAATACAGAGTTCAGTGTAACTATAACTATAATATATGATCTGGATGCAATGTTTTTGTTAAGATAGTCTAATATTGCGTTGGCCATTTTATCTGCTGCATCATACTATTTGCCTATGTTGATGTCTGATGTCTGTAGATCTTTGTTAGAAGCACTGCATCCACACAAGTAATCCCCAACCATGTGCTTGGTGCTTAAGAAATAAATACAGATTTAGATGTAGAACTATTGTGTGAGCATCATCTTGTTAAATTTGACCACAAAAGAACATATAAGGATTTTTCAAATGCTTGAACCTTTTTAATTTTCTCTCTTTTTTTTAAATGATTAAAATCAGTCATATATCTTCCAAATATGTGTGGGGTCATTTGGCCTATTGTGGTGCTAACACTCCTGAATAGCCACCCTGAATGAATAAAATGACAACTACGCTCTAGGATTACATATTTGTTTACTCATTGTAAAAAGAAAGTGGTCAAACAGTTTGTAGCATGTGAGATAAAGAAGAGGTTAAGGATGGAATTTCCTCAATCAAATTAAAACCTGTAATCATTGTTGGCAAATGAGAAGAAGACTTGATTTCCCCATTTGTCCCAAACCAGAACTTAACTGTAAGCATTTTTCTAAGTGATCATTTTAGTTATAGGCATACAATTACATTGCAATCCAGGGCATGGTGACTCAGGAATCTGTCCCCAAATAAAGGGATCATAACTTTCAGCAGTAAAAGATTGGACTGTAGTGCAAGAATAGAACAAATAGAATAATATCTACCAGTTGAGTTAAAACATGGAAACGATGAGGCAAAAATCTAATAACTCATCACATATTTACTCATCTTCACTTTTTAGAATGTATTTGATGCAACCTGTTTCATTTTCAAAAATGTGTCAATAATTCCACCTGCCAGTTAAAGCAGTTCTTCTAAGGTCTATTTGTGTGTGTTTTGTATGTATGTATGTGTACCTGTGTGCATCTTCAAGTTAGTTTTTGACTCCTGGCAACTCCTAGACTAGACCCTATCGTTTTCTTGGCAAGGGTTTTCAGAAGAGATTTGCCATTGCCATTGCTGAGAAAGAAAGACTGGCCGAAGGTCACCCATGTCTAAGGCAGGAATACAACTCATGGTCTCTAGGCATGGCATCTAGTCTGATGCCTTAACCACTAGATCAAACTGGCTATCAAGGCCATATTTTAATTTAGTTTGTTGGTTTATACCCAAAACATTTACATGCTATAGAGGAAGAGCGGCAATGAGAATTTTTTTTAATTTCTTCTGTAGCTTTAGCCAGCATAAACACCATTTATATGTATACATTTATTTACTTATGTTTATAAATGTATTTAGTATAAACAATTTAACCAGGAATGCTAAATACCGGTAGTTAACTTATTTATTTATTGAATTTATATCCTGTCATAGTCTCATGAGTCTTGGTGATATACAAAATACAAAGAGAAAAAAAAAATAATCTCCACAGTAAGATTAAAAATTGAATATCATCAAGGGAAATAAATTTTAAAGCTGACCGCCATGCATACTATAACAGTACAAAGTAAAAATCAAATATGACACAGTAGGTGAAAACTACTGGAAAAGAGTTTTCAGTAAAACTCTGATGATTTTCAGTGATTTTCTAGATTTTCCACTGAACTTACGCTGCCGCTAGGAATCACAGAATCATCAGAGATCTTCTAGTTCAACATGGCTACCCTCCATTCTCTTCCCTGAACAGGTGAGGTCATGAGGAGTTTCTCCCTTGCTGCTGTAATAGGTCAGGCCCATACAAGTTGGTGGTGGCACTCCTGCAGATATCCATTTGATATCTGTTCAGAAATATGTTTCATTGTGTTCAGTGTGGTTTATTACTAAGCAAGTAAACATGGCATTACAGGTTACATTAGACTGTGGTAGTACGGTGGCATGAATATAATCTGCATTTATTTAGAGTGGGCCCTGTTAAAGTATTTTTTTGACTATGCTATTTTCATTGTTACAAAGAAAACTGCTCATTGTGCTTTGCATTTGTTTGATTTACAGCAAACCTCTCCAATGAGAAAATTTTGAACTTATATGAACAAAAATCCAATTATGCATTAACTTTCCAAATTTGCGAAGCAGTGTATAATTTTAAAAATCCATGAAAAATCTACGGTATATAAGACTTTTTATGTTTTTTAGTTTACTTCCAGTAACACTTAACACAAGATGTCTGAATTCTTTGAAGTTACATTTTAAAACTGTGACAGACATAATACTGTAGTCATTTTGACGGTTGTCCTACTATGTGACTAGTATGGTCATAAACTGAAGACTACCTATATATTTTCATTTCATTTCAGTAATCTTTTTGCCAAAATTGCTAGAATGGGGTTCTATGCTACCTATTGAAAGGATGGAGAATTTAGATATTTATAGATTATTGGTTGGACATAAATAAAGCTCAAACCTCTTGGACCAAAGAGATAAACAGTAAGGTAGGCCTGCCATTTAGATACCTGCCATTTTTTCCCTCAGAGGACAGAAAGTTTTCGGCCTCTTCTGATGTTATACATGTTTGCTGTGTGGTGTAATTCTGAACTTTTCCTTCTCTGCTGTCCACCCAATTCCCTACATCTTAGCAAATTTTTATTTGCATCCTTAAAGTGATTCAGGCTTGCCTTCTTTACAGTCACATTGCAAAAGATTTTCTGACTATGACATAAGATTTCTGGAAATGATGGGGGGGGCAATCTATAAAGAGGACTAAAGGTTTGTGGGATGGGAAATGATGTTGTGTAAGTTATTTGGCTCCAGCCGTCCTTTCCATTTGTGGACCCATAACAAACAAATGTATTTGTTTAACTTGCTCACTAAGATAGGAGCGTGCAGTTGTGGCTATGACTTGCTAGCCTCAGACTTCAGCAAAAGCAGGCACCCTTGTGTTGGAGACTCAGACAAAAGAGAATGGTGTGGAAGCATAATCAGCCTTTTTCAGAACTTGGAGACTGAGCTCGGCCTCCAGCCTGCCTTTACATTAATGATTATATTTGCTCTATCTGTGGAATAAACATCTGCAAAGGATAATATTGGGGGGAAACCATATTCTTAATGTTAGCAGGCACTCTTGCATTTGCAAGATACTGTTATGCAAACTTTGCATTATGTCCTTTGTTATCAAGTGACTACAGTCTGGTTAGAGACTATCGGCATGATTATAGCTAGGCATGTGTAGAGTACATAAATAGTTATGTCTAAGTGCATAATAGCGCTATGGCCTAAAAAGGATTTGAACTTTGCAGTATAACCAGAACCTACTCAAAATGTTTCAAGCATCAAATACTTTTTAATTACACTCATCATCATCATCATTATCACCATCATCATCACAACAATAAAATATAAAATGGAAGTACATGTCTGATATCATAGTAAGCTGATATCAGTACAACTGATGATGTTACCTAGTTTGGGTAATGAAATGTCTGCAAGAAACCAAGCAAGCTCAGAGAACACCATACACATACACATACATACACACATACAATACACATACACATACATACAGTATATACAAAGCACTTCATATCCTTGAGTTCCATGCTTCTCCTTTTACTGTAAATTGAGACCAATAATTACGATGACCCAATACACAAAAAAAGAGGGGAAAAGAAATGCCACTGAGATGTGCCTGGCTTAATTATTATTTGAAGAGTGATCTCTGGCTCTTACAGGCGGCTGATCATTGGAAAGAGAGCAATCTCCCTTGCTCCAAAGAGAGGATGAGAATTTCAATGTACCAGTGGAATTTGATTTCTTACTGAGCATGACATGGTTATATTTATCTTTTGACACTTGCGGAAGGACACATATTGGCTTTAGAGGAGCTCGCATCCTTAGAGAAAAAAGGTTATTGGCTGTTTGGCTAGCAATCAGCACTAGTAATTTTTCTGTTATATTAGACAAGGGCTGTATGCACAGAATACTCTGCATTCAGTGCACAGGAAACAGATGACAGCTTTGCAGAGGGAGTTGCACTGGCCAAGGAACTCAGTGTCAGCCTTGAGAAATCAATATTACCAAAGGGAAGATGATTTTAATCTCTCTGGGTTATGCATATTTTAATCTGTGGACAAAGATGGTTAATTTCAACAGCACATTTAGCCTCTAAATTATTCTTTCCTACAATTTTTGAAAAAAATAAAAACATATAGGCAGACTAAACATAATCCATACGGCTAAAACAGGTTTAAGCATTTCTCCCTGCTGTGAAAACAGCCTATTTAAATCATTTATGGCCACATTCGGCTTCTTTGGAGAAGTGATGATGTAAAGCTTTCTCTGCTGGTCTTGGTGACCTAAGAATGAGTAGCAACTTTGGAGAGAGACTAGTTTCCTCCCAGAGGTGTAGAATTTCCCTGCTCAGGCTGGGAGACCTGGTGTTTTTGAAAGCTTGTATCCGAGATAGTAAGATCAATACGGGTAGTCCTCGACTTACAACAATTCATTTAGTCACCATTCGAAGCTACAGCGGCCCTGAAAAAAAGTGACTTTATGATCATTTTTCACATTTATGACCGTTCCAGCATCCCCATGGTCATGTGAGCAGAATTTGAAGGCTTGGCAACTGGTTCATATTTGTGACGGTGGCACTGTCCCCAGGTCATGCGATCACCTTGTGCGACCTTCTGAGAAGCAAAGTTATTGGGGAAGCCAGATTCACCTAACAACTGTGTTACTAGCTCAACAACTGCAATGATCCACTTAACAACTGGGGCAAGAAAAGTCATAAAACGGGGCAAAATTCACTTAACAGATTTTTTTTTTCACTTAGCAACAGAAATTTTGGGCTGAATTGTGGTCGTACGTAGAGGACTACCTGTAATGGCATGGAAGCCTCCTTGGAAAATAGCTGGTTTGCCATCGCCACACTCTCAAACTCTGTGTTGAATTGGATATATTCTAGAACAAATTGGAGGCATCAGAAACCTGCAAAACACTGCATAGGTAAGCATGTTTTCTAGAACATGTTTCAGAAACCTTGGAGCACAGAAGAAAGAGCAACAGAGACTACTCGTGTATCTGAATGTCATGCTGAAGTTATGCTTTGATGAACAAGGGTAAGGCCAGGACAAAAAAGTGGAGGGACCAGAGCAAAAGTTATATTCATTTCAATGGAAAGTCATTAAATATAGTTACTATAGTTATTTCCCACTTATTTTATTGTCTTCCCTTTATGTTTCACAGAACGTCTTCCAGAAAAATTCAGAATTGCTCGTAGAGAAATGAATGAACTGGAAGAATTACTGCAAGCAGCTGAGTTAAGCTGCCAAGTGCAGACTGGCTACTTGTGCATGCACGCAGGTGTTTGTGCAAACAGGAGCAGCCCAGATTGTTCTCCCATCTGAAAATGTTCCTTTCATGATATTACAAGGATAGTTTTATAATATGCTGACACTAAAACGAATAAAGCATCTTTATTTCCCATAGTGGGCAAGGGCATGTGACTGTGCCTGATTTGACAACCTTTTTGGCAGTGGTTGTTAGGCAAATCCATTGTCCACAATGGGCTTTTTTTTTTTTTTTTGCCAGAAACTAGATATAAATTCCAGTTTCCTGCAAAGAACATCACAGTTGCTTGATCGTGTGACATTGCAAATGGTTGTAAAAGTGCGGGCCAGTTACCGAGTGCCCAAAATGCAATCATGCGAGAGTGGGCGGCCATCGAAACTTTGAATCTGGGTCGTAAGTGGCCCCATGGAAGTCCATCTTAATTTCAGTCGAGGATTACCTAAGCCAGTTCTGCTCTTTGGCTGGAAAATCTTCTCTCTAATTAAACTGTTTGATGAAGTTTCAAAACAGTGTGATCTGAAGCACCCTGACAGAGTGAACTGTGTAGCCTCTGTGGTCTAACAGAGCTTGTTGAAATGAATCGTATCTACCTCATACACCTCTTTGAAGTGTAGCATGTTTCTATATCGGAATTATTTGCTGTGCTTCTCTCCCAGCTATTAAAATGTGTTCAATCTGGAACCATGCTGGCTTCAGCTAAGGGACCTTTTGCAACTAGAAGATCAATGATCCCCTTCTGACATGTCCATATTCTATGCTGACTTTAAGGCTGTTGTACATTCCATGCTGGCTTGAGCTAAGGGACCTTTTGCAACTAGAAGATCAATTATCCCTTTCTGACCTGTCTCCTTTGGGCCTTTCCAATATCAGGCTTTCCAATCTTAATGGAAAAAAAAGAAAGGACTTGGGAGTGTTTTCCAAAATGGGAATTCTCTCTCTAACTTCAGAGAGCAATAAAACCTAAAATATCTGTGGTTGCTTTGACACCCTCCCAGGAATCATCGGAGCAGTCTAAATATATGATATATTTGCCTAACTTAGATGACATGTGTTTAATATTTGCTTACAAGGGGGACAAATATTGTTCTTCCCCTTTTATGGCTCAGAGTCTCTGATGCCATGCTGTTTTTTCTTAATCTCCAGGACAAGGATAGAAGCAGAGCCATGCTGTGTCATAACAAAATGTAGTGCCAGTGTAGCATTTGGTTATTATAGTGATCAATCAACCCTCAGTGGAAAATTAACAGGTGGCAGGACATTAAGTACAATGCCACCACCAACACATCTTCCCTCAAAATTGGTTTAGGGCAGACTACAACCACAATTACTGGAGATTGTATGTGGACTTAATGATAGCCATCAATAATTCTAGAATTTATCTAACATGCCTTCTAAAGCTGTCCAAACAAATTGCTGTCTACGTTGCTATCAATATTTCTTGTGATAGCAGATATAATAGGTTAACAATTTAACGTATTGTTATTTCTTTTCTCTATCCATTTAGTTTAATGCTTATTTGCAATCTTTTTGTAGGTTATAGTAATATAGTTAAAATATATTTTGGCAAAATTCAGTAGTTCATGTATAATTTTTTCTTTGGGGAGAGCTTTCATTTGTGGTAGGGATGATGGGGGAGGTGAAATCAGAGCAATATTGGAAGTATTATAAATATAAATAAGTAATAAATATAAGTAGGTATATATAAGCATAAGACTCCTGCCTTGAGCAGGGGATTGGACTACAAGACATCCAAGGCCCCATCTAGCCCTATGATTTTATAGGATTAAGTTTTTTTTCTCCTAAACTGTCTAATTTCATTTCAGCACTTATTTGGTAATTTTTATTCTCTTATTGTGCATTGTAATGAGGGTAATAGAAGAAGGGGACAACAGAGAATGAGGTGGCTGGATGGAGTCACTGAAGCAGTAGGCGTGAGCTTAAATGGACTCCAGAAGATGGTAGAGGACAGGAAGGCCTGGAGGAACATTGTCCATGGGGTCACGATGGGTCGGACATGACTTCGCAACTAACAACAACAATGTGGTTGAATATGAAAAAAGAGAGGCAGAAAGTTAACTTCTTCAGATATGAAGGAAAACAGCCCCTGTCTGTGCTATGTGGCATAAAAGATAGATAAATGAACCAGTTTGGTCTAGTGGTGAAGGCACCTGGTTAGAAATTAGGAAGCTGTGAGTTTTAGCCTCACATAGGCATGAAAGCCCACTGGGTGATTTTGGGTTAGTCATTCTCTCTCAGCCCAACTCGCCTCACAGAGTTGTTGTTTTGTTGTTGTTGTTGTGGGGAAAATAGAAAGGGGAAGGATCATTAGCTATGTTCACCACCTTGGGTTATTTATAAAAACTAATAATAAAGACAACATATTAAATAAAGTTAAATTATATCTTTGAAGATAAGAGTTCCTTGATCTGAAAAGAATGTTTGAGAAAATAATTTAACCGAGATTCATATTCTCAAACTGTCATGGAAAGGTACAACAGGGACACCTTACATCATGCTGCAGCTATCTTAGGTTTGGATCTGGAGATATACAGGTAGTCCTCGACTTACAACAGTTCACTTAGTGACCATACAAAATTACAACGGCATTGGAAAAAATGAGTTATGATCGTTTTTCACACTTATGACCATTGCAGCATCTCCATGGCCATGTGATCAAAATTCAGAGGCTTGGCAACTGGTTCACGTTTATGACAGTTGCAGTGTCTCCTGGGGTCACATGATCCCCTTTTGCAACCTTCTGACAGGCAAAGTCAATGGGACTACTTAACAACAGCAGTGATTAACTTACGAACTTTGGCAAGAAAGGTCGTGAAATGTGGCAAAAATCACTTAACAAATGTCTTACTTAGCGACAGAAACTTTGGCTTCAATTGTGGTTGTACGTCAAGAACTCCCTTTATTCAGTTTGTTTGCATATGTCCTGATTGGTTTCTTTTTGTCTGTCTTACTATGTTCTGGATGGGGATTGCTTTTATGTTCATTCTCCCACTGTATGAGGCTAATAAAGAGAGAGAGAGAGAGAGAGAGAGAGAGAGAGAGAGAGAGAGAGAGAGAGAGAGAGAGAGAGAGAGAGAGAGAGAGAGATCACATCAGAATAAAAGCCACACCTCAGAAATAAAATGTTATAAAGTTCGGCCCTATATGGTTATGAACTCCTACTTTGAAACATAGCATTTTGCTTTTCCTGTCCTTGGCTTATTTTCTATCAGATTGACTGAGAGACTCCTTAAGGTAGCCAACTGCAAAATCACTTAGGACTTTTCAGCTTAAAAACCCTTCAGTGTACTTTGCACCTGGATGCTAACAGCATATATTAGATTATATTGGTTGTTAAGAGCTGGCAATCTTCCTTGGAATCTTTGTCCTTTTGTCCTTTTAAAGCACTTCAACCTCCCCCTTCCCTCTCCCCCAACCATTCCAGATGGTCATGAAAAAGACATTAAGCAGAATAGGACAAGATGTATACAGCTGCAGGATTGCCCTTCAAATTCAGCAGCATTCTGAGAATGTTCAGTCAATCCTAACATTCCAAATTCTTCTTCTTCTTCTTCTTCTTCTTCTTCTTCTTCTTCTTCTTCTTCTTCTTCTTCTTCTTCTTCTTCTTCTTCTTCTTCTTCTTCTTCTTCTTCTTCTTCTTCTTCTTCTTCTTCTTCTTCTTATTATTATTATTATTATTATTATTATTATTATTATTATTATTATTATTATTATTATTATTCTTCCTCCTCCTCCTCCTCATTATTATTATTATTATTATTATTATTATTATTATTATTATATTATTATTATTATTTATTATTATTATTATTATTATTATTATTATTATTATTATTATTATTATTATTATTATTATTATTATTATAGTTGGAAGGGACCTTGGAGGTCTTCTAGTCCAACCCCCTGCTCAGGCAGGAAACCCTACACCATTTCAGACAAATGGTTGTCCAGTCTCTTCTTAAAAACTTCCAGTGTTGGAGCATTCACAACTTCTGGAGGCAGGTTGTTCCACTGATTAGTTGTTCTAACTGTCAGGAAATTTCTTCTTAGTTCTAAGTTGCTTCTCTCTTTGGTTAGTTTCCATCCATTGCTTCTTGTCCTTCTCTTCATTAAACTAGATATACCCAATTCCAGCAACTGTTCTTCATATGTTTTAGCCTCCAGTCCCCTAATCATCTTTGCTGCTCTTCTCTGTACTCTTTCTAGAGTCTCAACATCTTTTTACATAGTGGTGACCAAAATTGGATGCAGTATTTCAAGTGTGGCCTTACCAAGGCATTGTAAAGTGGTATTAATACTTCACGTGATCTTGATTCTATCCCTCTGTTAATGCACCCTAGCACTGTGTTGGCTTTTTTGGCAGCTGCAGCACACTGCTGGCTCATATTTAAGTGATTGTCCACTAGGACTCCGAGATCCCTCTCACAGTTACTACTGCAATTGAGCAAGGTATCACCTATACTGTACCTGTGCATTTGGTTTTTCTTTTTCTTTCACCATTGAATTTCATTTAGTTAGATAGTGCCCAATGTTCAAGTCTGTCAAGATCCTTCTTCTGGAGTGTTGGCTATTCCTGCCAGCTTGGTGTCATCTGCAAATTTAATGTGTTCTCCATTTATCCCCTCATCCAAATCACTGATGTTGAAAAGCACTGGGTCCAGAAGAGAGCCTTGGGGCACCCCACTACACACTTCCCTCCATGTAGATGCAGTTCCATTGAGGACCACACACTGAACATTGTTTCATGTAACACCCCTTCTGGATCAAGAAACTTTTCCTTCTATGGTTAATTCATCTAATTGGATAGAATCCTTGATGGATGACAGTGTTCCACTTCTGTCAGATAACTCTGAGTTGTTTTTATTTTTAATATATTTTAAGATATAGTTAGTGCCCAATATAAGTTGCTGCTGTTATCATTTTAAAAGCCAGACTGTTTCTCATGAAGGTCTAATGGACTCATTCTGTTATGTGGTAATTATATGTGTGTGGAGATAAGGAATTTGGATGTGGTTTAATGCTATCTAAAGAGGATTCATGGTTGGAACAGGACAAATAATCAAATAATGAATATGTACACATGAATTTATACTAAAGATGCTTGAATGAGATTCAACATCTCTTTTTTATATTAAAAAAGTGTGATTCCTTTAACCCTTCTTTTATCTCAGGATCTTTCTGAGTATCAAAGTAAAGCATAGGTATTCAGTGGATTGTTGACTGATTATGTGTTTTAAAAATTCTTATTATTATTTGCTTTTTCAAAAACAATCCACTCACAATTCAGTGTTTTAATATATAGGTAATTTTATTCATCTGGATGAAAAATTAGACATCAGATATTGCAAGATCTGTCATAGTTATAACTTTGCCTATCTATTCTAATGTTTTTATGTAATTTAGTATACTCTTCTTGTAGTCCAAAGTTTTTGGTTCTGTTTTGTTTCTGGACATCATCATCATCATAAAAAATCATCTAGACTATGCTTAGCTTTTTTTTCTTTACATAATAAGACCAGTTCATTCCTTGGGTTTTTAAATTGGCAGTCTCAAGTCCATGCTGTCAAGTGGAACATATGAGCTTGGGAACAAGTTAAAATTCCCAGGACCTGGGCTGGCAGAGCCTGTGTGTGTCACTGAGAAGTTGCTTTCAGACTGACAAGAGGAAAGAGATAGTTGGGCAACTTCTTGGGCTTGGGAGATGCATGGCATCTTCTTAACATGCACTCCCTGAGGACTAATTTGTCTGCTCTCTCTGTCAAGAAGATAGCGTGAGAGGATGACTCCATGAAGGAATGAGGGCAGAGAAATGGGGCAGCAGAGAACTCACTGGAGATGTCAAAACATTGTGCCAGATGGCGAGAGAGAAAAAACATACAGCTTTTGAAGTAACTCTTTCCATTCCATTTCTCTATCAGATCTCCAATAGTTCTGGTCCTGGATATTTTCATCTTTTATTGTCAGGTGAATGAACTAAAGCAAATAAGAATGAAAAAATAGTATTTCTCATCCATTGGGAATGTCAGCTTCATCAGCCCCTTGCTACATAGAACTTCTTCTTCCTTATCTTTCAGCTTTAATTTTGAAATTTTTTTTAAAATGCTGCCAAATCATGCTAGATAACATTTTGTGCATTTAAAGGAAGGAATTGCAAATTGGGGATCCTGATCATATTTATTTATTTAAATATGTATGAATGCCCATCACAGTCTTGTTTATTAAAAAAAAAAGTGCAATTCCTCCACCCCTTCTTCAGCATCTTTCTGGGTGTAAATGAGATGACCAACCATAAATTTAAAAAATATAACCTAAACAACATAACAACCCATACAAATTCAGTAACCAGGACAAAATTATAAACAAATATCAAAATCCAACATCAACATAACCACCTCACAAACTTTGCATATATTCTGACCTCATGCTTGGGGGTCATAGCTCTGCCTTCAAAGTATTATGAAAATCTGATTTCCATGTGAATATTCCAAAAATCAGGTACCACGACAAAAAAAAAGCTCTCTTTCAGTGCCTTGTCAGATGGCATTAATGGATGGGACCTATAACTTGCCCTACCTTGACATATCTGATGGGATGGGCCAACACAACCGGGGACAGATGATCACTCAAATAACCCAATCCCATGCCAAGAGGGTTTTTATAGGATCTGCCAGAATTTTTGAATTGAAACCAGAAGTATATTGGCAACTAATGCAGCTCACAGAGCAGAGATATAACATACATTAATCAAGGAGTGCCCATAATTGCCTTTGCTGCTGCATTTTGAATCAGCTGCAGCTTCTAGATGCTTTTCAAGAACAATCCCATGTAATACTAATTGCAGTCGTCCATTTGGATTACTAATCGAGAGTGATTATGAGCACAATCTCCAAAGCCAAGAATGGGTGCAATTAGTGCTTTATGTGAAGCTGTGCAAAAGCTCTTCCAACCATAGCTGCCACTTCTTGTACAGGAACATGGAGTTCAGAATGAACTCCAAATTGCAAACTAGGTCTATTTGGAATAATGCAACCCTATCTAGTATTAAAGATGGAATGTCCCTGAACCTAGATGCCAGTACCATTCAGTCTTGCTAGGTTGAGATGAAACCAGATCTTCCCCATCCCATCCCCCATAGCATAGAACTTCCAATTGAATGACCAAGGATGGAGATACAGTATAAAGCTGCGTATCATACTACATATTAACAATACCTCACCTTGTACTATCAGATGATTTCGCCCACTCATATATATCTGTTAAATAGAAATGGAGAGATTGCCAAGCCCTATAGAACTCTGTGAAGCAAACACCATGGACTAGGTCTCTCCTCCTCTTCAGCACTGAGTACAGTTGGCCCAGAAGGAAGAGAACCAGTGCAATATTACTCTGCCCTCTCCCAACCCTCAAAGCTAGTCCAGCAGGATACCCCAGTCAATGGTACTAAAGTCACTGAAAGGTCAAGAAGAGCAAGAATGAACTCCTCACCCCACATCTGTCAGAGATAATCTACAAGTGCAATCCGTGCCCAGGTCTGAATGCCAACTGAATGCCCAGGTTCAGCTAATTTGCTAGCTCCAGGGTTCTCTGGCACTGCCAAGCAGCAACCTTTTCTACAACCTTCGTGGACATAACTTGGATCCAGCGATAGTTTCTTAGCCACAAATCTTGAGCCATGAATTTTGAACCAGGCGAACTACTCTTTAAGGCTTGGTGAAATGACCCATTCTCTCAAGGAACAATTCAGCAGTGCCAGAAGTGAAGAACCCAACCACACATCACCTCCCAGGAGTTCTTAGCCAATAAGAAGGGACTGGATCTAATATACAGATGTCTGATCAGGTAGTCACAAGAATGCTGTCTCTTTTATTGGGACCTGCAATATGAAACTATCCCTACACTGAAATTGAAATTCCCCAGACTGAGCTTTAATCATCTTCATCAGAACTGCTTGAAGGCTGGAGCCCAACCTGGAGTGAATCTGAGCAACTATTTCTATGACAGATACCTAGCATAGTCCTCACAGCAATCTTGCAAGTACACTGAGCAGCATTTTCCAGGAGAGCCAGGGATACATAAGAGCAGAGAAATACTAATGTTTTGCTGCCCTGACTGCCATGAGGTAGACCTTAATAGTGACTGAACTCATGCTTAGTGGAGTTCACTCCTTGTCGCCCTCCAGTGGCACTCTAGGCATCTCTTTATATGTTTCCTCATGTAAACAGAATAAAGAAGCCCTTAAATATGCATGCATACCCAAACATTTATGTTGCATATGAAATATATATATATATTTGGGGGGAAGAGAGGTACAAATCTGTGGGTTTTTTCCTCTTCTCATTGCTCCTTGAGTGTTATTGTCAAACTGCATTATTTTCATGATGTGATCCCATTCAATTAGCTTAGGAATTGCAACATGGAAGAAAGTAGAATGATAGATAATAATGTAGGCCCAAGACTTTCTCAAGTATGTATTTTGGGACATCTGCTTTTGGTGGATATGCCATATATCTTCAACATAATACTTGCTACATGTGATGGACTACAACTTCCCTTATTGCCTGTCAGTTTCATTGGTTTTAGGGTTTACTGAAAGGAAGGCTAGCAAAGCACCAGGTTGAAATTGTTTTAGGGCCCGGGGCAGAAAGCAAGGATAGATTCTTATTGTGTATGGAGTGGGTCATTATCCTGAGGGTTAGGTTTGGAGACTGCAAAGGATAAAGCGGCTGTTTTTTATCTGCTTGTTTTAACCGCATTTGTGGATGGTGAGTCAAAATTTGCCCCTGCGGGTTTATGTGGTACAGTGATCAGAAATAGCATTATTGAATTCAGGTCACAATTTCTGTGTTTTTGTGTGGCAACCAGCAAAAGGTACAGGATGAGTTTAGAAGTCATCCAAGCTTCCAAGGACAATCACTCTCCCACAACTTACGAAACTATGGGAAATATCCCACAGCAGTTGCTCCTAGTTTTTCCTTGCATTTTATTTTAAGGAAGCCACTGGATACATTCCATATAATTCCAGCTTCATTTCTTTTTGGTACCATCATCCCAGTTATTAAGCATACGGCTGAGCTATTGGGTTTCCGCCAGGCATAGGAATGCTTTTGCATGGCTCACTGAAAGTCAACATTAAAACCCATTGGTTATACTTGGGATAACCCACATCTTCCTTTCCAAACTTAATTTGGTTTCTTTCTGAAATATCAGACCCAATGTCCTGTGGCATTCCTTCAGAACATCTAGTTCTAAGGAAAAGGGTTTGGAGACTTTTTCTTTTCATCTTGCTGAGCTGCTCTTCTAAGGTCAGATGTTTGTAGGCAAATGGTGGCCTAATATATATGTTAAAACAAATCCCAGAAGTTCTGGGTTTTGGCACCCATAATTCAAACCAATGTCCACTTAACTCTTGCTATTTGTTTTAGGTATCTTTTGGCAGCAAGAGGTCCTTACTCTCTTTATCAAAACTGCAAGTGCAATTCAATCTCAGGCTGCTAGGAATAGCTGGAGCCTGAGGAGAAGCTTTCTTGAAAGCTGGTGTCATTAATGTTGATCAATTTGTTCTTAATAAGTGCACCTCAAAAGAAATACCAAAGTCCAGAAAAAGAGGGCTTAGTTTCTAAATAATGCACGCAAAGCCAATTCTTTGATGGGGATTCCAGAGCATAAGGTGATAAAGAACAAGATATAAAGCAGTTTGACAGAAACTGGGTTACATTTGTTCTCGTGGCTTCAGCAGTAATGCTAAAATTTGCAGAATTCCGTCTGCTTAACTTACTAATTACTTAGTGCTTGCAAGCAGACATGTCTCTTGCTGTGTATCTCTCAATCTTCTCTCCCGCCCTTTTATAGCTGCTCTGTTGGCATTCAATACGTTTGAGACTTTCCCCCCACTCTAGGAAAGTCTTGTCTCTAAATTAAGAAACAAAAACAAAACAGACGCACCATCTTTTTTCTCAGCAAACTTACTCTGAGATTAGTATTTTGCTTAAGTGCAACTATTCTACTATTGCTCAAATCAAACAAATTTTTGTGGTAGTCATTTACCAGCACAAAGGAAATCTAATAGTAGGCCTAAAGATGAGACTAAAAGTATTAAAAAAGTGGGAGGCAGAAAAACAGTAATTTTTAGAGAATTTTAAAGATAAACATCTCCACTTATCAGTATGCTTATGCAGTGGTGGGATTCAAATATGTGAACAACTGGTTCTCTGTGTGGATGCCACTTCCGGAAGTCCGCTCTGGGCCTAGGCAACAAAAAATTAGCTACCGGTTCTGCCAAAGTGGTGCAAACTGGCTGAATCCCACCACTTATGGATGAAACTGAGATAATAGTGACAGGGATAAGTATACAACAGAAATGTTTCATAAAAGAAAAAGCTTCACTTAAAATATGAGAGATTTTGGCTAATAAAAGGGTCAATTATTACTAAACATAATGCTAGCAGCAAACCATGTGTAGCAGGCCATAATGAAGCTGGTCTAACTGCTTCCAGGTTTTTGTTCCTTATTTTGAATGCAGCCACACAGAACCTGCTATCCGATAGCAGGAATTATGCATATTATTGGTGCTAAATTCTGTAATATTATTCAGAAGCAGAGTAATTAGGGCACCCTGAAACACTGACAATACTCATATTTATCTTAGAGCAGTGGTGAAGAAAGGGCATTGCATTGGCCCAGACTGACAGCCTTTCTCTGGCCTTATGACATCTCATCTAACTGCATGAAATACACAGCTAGTGCTACATTGTACATCAAATGGTTAGCTATGAAAAGCTAGAGGGTATCAATTCAGCATTCCAGGTGCTGCTCAAGCACCATTTTGTTGCTTGAAGCTCACTTGGAGTAAGTACAAAGGAGATGGCCCTAGAAGTGAGAGTTTTGCTTGCTTCTACATAGTATGAAACCTATCCTCTAAAGTTAATGCTAAACCTGGAGGAAGGCATGTCAGTCTCAACCAATAATTATCTAATCTATGTCCTGGCCTTCACTCCTGCCATTCCTACCTCCATGAAAAAGTTTCATTAGAGACAGAGATGGGGGGGGGGCGCTAAGAATATTGCTCTTAGAAATTCTGACTGCACAAGTTCCAGTAGTGAAAAGATGGGAGATGGTCCCAGCCATGCACTGTAAATAAATATATTTGAGGCTTGGCTTCAAATAATGTAATACCTGCAGGTCTATGTTGTCTTCTTCCTCTTTAGGATGATAGAATCTTAAGACAACTGAAAACAACTGCCTCTCATTAAATACTTTTTGAGTGACCCTGCTACCATGGGCTGTTTTATTGCTATTAGCCTAAATGGCTATTGTTGTTCAGATTGCATGATACAGAAAAGAAGAATCAGAGTAGTGGCTTCCAACAGCACTTTCTTTACCTGAGCTTACAATTGCCTGATATCTACTGATGAAGAAGACTCCCAAGTTCAGAAAAATAAAGGAGAATAGATTCTACCTGGGAACAGGAAGCATTATCAGCAAGACTTACTGTCTATAAGATGCTAAACTGATAAACAGAGAAAGTAGAAAGAATGAGAAGAAGAGGAAGAACACAAAACATGTATGAGAAGAAGACTAAGAAGGAACACTGGAGAGGAGGAGGAAGAAGAGGACAATTTTTTTCCTAATCTGATGCTGTCTAAATTGGAGAAAACTAATATGTTTGAAACATAAAAATGGGTTTACAAGAAAAATCCATCCAAATTTCATGAATAGTTATCCATAGTTCCTATGATAAATCTCAGGAAATGCTTTGATATCTTTTGGGGAAATCACAAGTAGTAATTCATCAATTTAATTCAGGGGTCTTCAAACTTGGCGCTTTTATGACTTGTGGACTTCAACTCCCAGAATTCCTCAGCCAGCGTGCCTGGCTGAGGAATTCTGGGAGTTGAAGTCCACAAGTCATAAAAGGGCCAAGTTTGAAGACCCCTGATTTAATTGATGAAGATAAGTAAATCTTTTCATTATTGAATATATTTACATCTTGTGCACCATTGTTATTTTTGGAAGGTTTCACAAATCTATGGGCTTCTAAGTAACTAGGTAAGTGCTTCAAATGATGAGTAAAATTTATTCCTGTTCAGGTTCATTTAAATCTATTCCACCACTACATCTTCAAAGGAACATAAATGTTCTTCATTGTAACCCTACAATCTTGAAGCGTCGACAGCCAGCATTCATTTGAAATGGTTAATAATGGAGCTGGCACTTGAACTGGCAGCCACCCAAGAAGTTAGAACACTCTGCCTATTCTGCAGGTTTCATAAAATAACATGAAACAAATGGGCTAATCCATTAAAAAAAAAGTTACACCTGGTTTTCATAGAATACTGAAAGCTGGGACTCACCAATTAAAAGCAATGATGTGCTGCCTGGCTTAGAAATAACTATTCATCTTCAAGCTTGCATAATTTTTTTTGCAAGGGCTTAAAAAAGTTTGTGCTACAAGTCCAACATTTTCCCACCTGCAAAATGACATTAGTGATTGTCAGCTTTATCCCAACTGATCTCTTTTCAGCATGCAAAGTAGATTAACTCTTCTGATTCCATTTATCTGGTTAGCAGCCTTCTCAAGTTAATTAAATGAGCAGAATACCTTCCATTAGAGAGGAATTTAGAAATTCCAGAACTCTTGAATGGATCTGGGAATAAGTGAAGATGAATACTAGTCCAGATGTAACATGGGTTATTGAAGTTGACTAATTAAATTGGAAGTGTGCATGTGCGGGCAAGCATTATTGTGAACCAACACCACACAGGAAGTGGTACCATAGAAAATACTGCCAAATGTGAAGATGCCAAAGGAGTACTGCTAGTGAAGTTCATGGAGCGTGGTTCGACCATCAATTCAGAAGTCTATTGTGAAATGTTATGAAAACTCAGACGAGCCATCCATAACAAGCGTTGGGGCATGCTGACTTCCGGTGTGATGTTGGTTCATGATAATGCTCGCCCGCCAACCATTAGACGCACCCAAGAACTTTTGAAGCAGTTCCGTTGGGATGTTTTTGCTCACCCCCCATAGCCCAGATTTGGCGCTGAACAACTACTACTAAGGAATTTCAAATCTTGTAAGACGTTATGACAAGTGCCTCAATTTGAATGGCGATTATGTCAAAAAGTAATGTAATGTTGTAGTATAATAAAAGTTCTGTATCTGTGAGTGTCTGTCATTGATAACCAAATGGAGGTTTACTTCCAAATTGCCCTCAGAACTAGAAAGGTTCAGTTGGTACATATATGCTAGTCTTTAGATATCAGTAGTATTCAGTAAGTCTGATAACTTAACTTTCATTTTTGTAACAGAAGAACTGGGTAACAATGCATTTCTAAACCCAATTTGAAGTGTTATTATTAAACTTCAGAAATACAAGTGATTTGGGGATAAATTATCACAAGAACTGTCCTCATCTGTATTATTTCTATCTGCCTGTTCAACTTTCCTCAAACAAGGTACATGGCTTTCTTAATAGTGGCACCACAATTATGGAATTCCTATCCAGCCAAATTTCTCACAGTGATATCAATACAAGCCTTCCAATGGATCTTAAAATCCTTTTCATTCTACACTGCCTGGCTCAGAACGTTATGATTTCTTTTTGCTTTTCTATGTATCTTTTTGAAGCACTGAGCAAAGGCAGAAGATTTGCACACTGTCCTCCAGACAGCATAATCAGCTACTCCTTCAGTTTGGATAACTGTTAGCCAAAGGCTGTAGTTAACTTATCTAGTTTAGAAGTACTGTTATGAGTTTCTATATTCACTCAGCCAGATTTTCAGTGGGCTGGCAGTTTCATTGTTTGGAAGCACTGATGCTTCTGGCCTGTATTGGCAACCAAACCTCCTCTGTGTTTGTTTCCTAGAAGGCCCCCCCCCCCATCTCTTATTATTCTTAGAACAGGGTGAACTTATGTTTCAAAACAAACATGTCAGTGGCTTTCCTTCCTAGAATAAAAGCCATGGTTAGCATCTACCTACTTGGCAATCCTATTGTAAGAAAGCATGTGTGTTTCCCTGTCCGTTTTTTTTTCACTGCATAGTTTGCTACAGTCCATTCTCATTTCTCTTGCCCACTAATCATGGAGGCAATTAAGGCTTTCTGTGACCCATTTTCTTATTTAGCATTCTTTCTGCCAAGACTCAACTAAAAAGAATCTGTTGCATTATTTCATTGTATGGTTGCAAGGTACAATTCACATATGTTTGGAGAGGGAAGAAAGTTGCTCAGATGCACTTTTCATGTTTCCACAGATGTGTGCTTTAACAAAGAGGGCAGTAGCCTGGCTTTCATTGTCTCTCGCCTCGTAGAACTAGTACCAGTCCCCCCCCAAAAAAAACAAAAAAAACCCACAAATCTTCCCTTATAGTTTTTCTTATCAACTCTCCTTTAGTGTATGAAAGAATGTTTTTTTTTAAATTTATTTAAAATAAAATAGAATTTTGGTGAAATTCTCATGGGAAGAATGTACTGTTTGTGTATTTGTTTATTTAGGAGAAAAAATAATGTGTGTGGGGGGGGGTTATGTGTTTGATGATCTTGACTTTCATGGCACAATTATCTTCTCAACAATCTGCATTTTCCTTAGCTTTATTTCCACCTTGCCTTTAGGGTACACCTGGAGAAGTCTGGCACTCAGGGAGGACTTTGAAATTGTGGAAAGGTAAATTACAAAAGCATACCCAGCCATAACCCTTTTCATCATTTCTACCAGTAAATAAGTCTAGAAATTTCAACCTCAAAAGTTTAACACAATTCTCCTGAAAACGAGGTAGGAAAACAAAACAAAACATTCTTTTGCAAGGAAAAGAAACATGTAAAAAGTGACAAGGGAAATTTCATCACAGCAGTAATTGTTTCATGGAGGCAGAAAAATGCCATTTATGCTGCAGGGAAGGAATGAGAAGTTAGCAAATTAATACTTGCTGCTGCTGCTTTTGACCTTTCTTACTTTTTCTTACTTTACTTTAGAGTTTGCTGTGACTGACAGAATTAACAAACTGATGTTTGTGTGCGATTTGTGACATTGTCTGGCAATTCTAGATTTCTCTTTATTTCTAAGGTCTTGGAAATTGGAATTTTACGTAGCTGCTTTTCCATTTTTCCCCCAATATTGACTTAAAACTACATCCTCCAATATACATATATTGGGGCACAATAGTGGAAATAGAAAGGGCCATTCATGTCGCTGAGCTTCCTGAAAGCATCTGTTTAGCCCTGATATGACACCAAACTAAATGGACTTTTGGCTTGATCAAATTGGACTATCTTGTGTTCTTCTTATGGTGGCAAAGTCACCAGTGAGGAAAAACAACAGGAGACTCATCCTTGGCTGATTTCTAAGTTGCTTTGAAGATTGTCAGGGGGGAAAGAAATAAGCAAACTTCTTTTGCTCTCTATGATCCAAAACCAAAAACTGTTCATACTTGAAGACAAAATTTATGGTCCCAAATTTCAGGTAAGATTTTGGCAAGACGAAACAGAAACTAAACAAATTAAACAACTAGCAGTGGTGCTCGTTTAATGTGCTGCCTGAGGCAGCCTTCTTATCCTGTCTAATGGTAGGGCTGGCCCTGCTTGTCAGTCCCAATTTTCTTAACTCAGGTTTAGTAATTCACTGAGTCATTGCCCAAGCAGTACCAACAGCCATTGTGAACTTAAAGAAAAGCCTTAGTTTCAGAGAAGAGAAGGAAAGAGAAGGGGAGGGGAGGGGGAGGAGAAGAGATATTTTGTTAATGGCACCTTAACATTGAGAGCTGGTTTTGTATAGTAGTTAAGGCAGCAGGCTAGAAACTGGGAGATTGTGAGATCTAGCCCTGCCATGTGCACAAAGCCAGCTGGCTGACTTTGGGCCAGTCCTTGTCTCTCAGCCCTAGGAAGAAAGCAATGGCAAACCACTTCTGAAATCTTGCCAAGAAAACTGGAGAGGCTAGTCCAGGCAGTTGTCAGGAATCAAAAACTGACTTGAAGGTGCAACACACCTTTAATATTAATTCTGGTACCTGCATATAGTTCCAGTTTGTTTTTCAGTTGTTTACTATGTCAGAATCAAAATTCATTGTTTTTGAAATTAAGGTCCAATTTGTAAATGTGGAATTAAGAAAATCTTGTATTTGCAGTAGCCTTGCTTAGAAAGAGATTAACATCAAAGAAGCAATCTTTCTTCCTGGATAAACTGACATTCATTTAAACTGAAGGTTTTGAATTGCTTGCACATTTAGGTTCCTCATTTTCTTTTTGTGGTCTGCAGTCATAAGCAAAATGATTGTATAATGACTTCATAATCATAGGCTAACTTACGAAAAAAAATATATAAAATCTTGCATGGACTCTAGAATTGGGATTAGCTTGGTAAATCATGTTTCCTTACAAGAGAACATTAACAGTTGAAAATGTGCAGTAATTAATGGATGGAATTTGCAATAACAGGAGCAATTAACTGAAGGGCAACAGTTAATGGCTCAAAACTTTCCATCGTTCTATCATAAGGAAGTATATTTCTAACACAAATCAGTGACAAATGGTTGTTGAGAGGGAAGCCAACCGAATGGCTCTACTTCAACATCAGCAGTTAATAGTGCCGACATAAACAGACACTTTGGTTGTGTTTATTTAATATATTTCACTGAGAGAAATTCCTGTGTTGAAATAGCAAGTTTCCAGCTTTAGCCAGAGACAATGTTAAATAAACAGCCACGTTTCAAGGGGAAATCTCTCCAAAAGAAAGTAATACGTTTCAAAAGCGAAAGGTTAGATCTGTTTAATTTTTCTTTGTTGCATGGAACTTTTTCAGTGAACATCTGGACTGAAGTGGCATATTTATGTGCAAATGACATCAGAGCATTCCCCATCTGACAGCAAGGAAGCAGTGGGCACTCGTAAGTGAAATTTGTAGGGATCCTGCAGAGCCAGGATTTGTTGCTTCTACAAGACTTTCAATTCTGTTATATTGGCTGATCATCTATGCACGTACAGTAAGATATAGATTTTGAGTTAAACTCAGAGAGAACCAAGGTGTTTTGTTATAGTTATATGGCAAACAAAGTATTTTGTTTTGGGTTATTGTACATGTACATTAATGTGCAAAATATTATGTTTCATTTCAAAACTGCATGACATAATATATTTAATATAAGGATAAAACTGTAGGAGGAAAACAGCTCTACTGCATTTGAATGTACATTCAATTTTCTTTCTAATAAGTGTGAACCTTAATCATTCTTATCTGACTTGCAGAAAGATTGCTTTCCTTAATTCCAATGACTAGGACAAAACAATAACAGTAGCAAAAAAAAAAAAAGTTTCTTCATTGCCACACAAAAATTTGAACCTCACTTTCCTATCTCCATTGGAATATACTTTGTGCCTGGGTTTATATTCTATATTCAAATATAATTTGATTTATAACCTATATCATGTGTAAACCTAGACATCGTAATAATCATATTGCTTTTATAAATTTTCTCAGGGAGTTTAAAGTGTCCCGGGTGGTTCTTCTTGCCTTTAATTCAACATTTAGATCTTCTAGGTTTTAGTCCAGTACTATATAGCTGTACTTCATCATTCCTAAAAACATGACTTAGGATTGCCAAGGTAATAATTTGGGGGGGGGGACCTCAATTTCAAGATTTATGTGTTGGGTAAAGGTAGTCTAAAATGTGGTACATTGCACATTTGCTAACTGCTCCTTTATGACCGTTGTCTAGCCATATACTGTGGATAGGATGGCAGGACATGCTGCCTTAGTATCAGGTCTTTGATGCACATTGGATGGAGCGAGCAGTCATAGGCCAGTTTTAGATTTGAGGAAATTAATCTATTGTTGCAAAGAAAAATCTGATTATTGGAATCAGAGTTGGACTCGGATGCTTTGCCCATAGCATACCAAGAGATCCATCCATCTTCTTCTAAGGATTTATGGAGGGTTGGGATCTCAACATTTCAACAGATCTGGAGGCATTTACTAGAAGCAACATGTCCAGTACACTTTGACGTGTGATATGTTCTAACAAATGCCTGTGAATTATACATTGGAATATTTTGGGACATAAAATGCTGTTGCAGAGGAATCTCGTTCAGTGTGAGGGATTGGGTGGAGAACTGAACTATCACAGAAATGGAGATGGATTAATGCAGTTGTGGAAAAATGTACAAGCATTCTGTTAGGCCAAAAGTGTGAGGGAGAGCTAATAGACCGAATCATGGTTGCCAAGGTTGCAAAGACCTTGAATAGAAGTCATCAAGGGGTGGCTGTCTTGCAAAACGCAGGCACTACAAGACGTGATGGCAAGACGAGCCACGTTCTGTAATTCAAACTTTTATTAAGTAGCACTTGGATAGTGTATAAAGCATAGAGAGACAAAAGCACAATTAGGACGAAGAAGAAAGTGCTGTGCGATAGATGTTTCAAAACATCTATCAAAGGTGGCTCTTCTAGAGATCCTTTAAGGAATATTTTATTCCTCTCAGAAGACTGTAAACATCTGGATGTTTTTCTCCCTCTCTGCCCCTCTAAAAAGCATGGAAACATCAGGTTTTCATTCTCCTGTGTAATTTTCTTGTGGTGCTGAATGCCACTCTTTTGGCAAAGGGCGCTGGGGGCTGCAGAATATAGTCTGCGCTCCAGGAGGAAGAAAACAGCTGCCCCCTGATTTGGCAGGCTCCAATGCATTTCTCCTGTAACCAGTTTGGTCTTTTCCAGCTTCCTTCAAGGGTGCTTGGGAAAAGTTAAGCTTTTCCTGAGAATTTTCCCCAGGGCTCATAATGAGGTTGCGTGTCAGCCGATGGCAGCTCTTCCATGTCTATCATAACATTGTTGCCTCCGAATTATACTTGACTTTTGTAGGTCAGTCTTCCCTGTGGTCCCTCCAAATATGTTGGTTGTGTGGTTAATATTAACAGTGAAAACAAATATTAAAAAAACATTAAAAAGTACTTGGAAGCAGAGGAAATGGTCATGGTTGCAAGGAACATCTAGCTTTCAGCAGAGTCATGAATGACTGGCTCCTATTGCAAATATACAAATGAAGAATTAAATCCAAGAAGGAAACAAAACTGTAATAATAATAATAACAACAACAACAATCATCATCATCATCATCATCATCTATTGCTTGGAAATACACAGAATACAAATCAGGAATCTTTTAACTTAGTATATATTCAGAAGTACGTTGGTTGTATTTGTGTTAAAATATAGTCCCTGCATATATTTTCATACAAACGCCCTATTGACTGATGAATACAAAATAAGCTTAAAGTGAATTTGTATTTTTTATGTTCCCTCTAAGTTTCTCTAAGCCATGGGTGGACATCCCGAGAACAACTCCAAGTCACACATGTCCCTCAAACTTCCTTTTTATGCCCTCTTTGACCATAATTAGCCAAGATTAATAGCATGGCTTCCTGCTCCCTTGAGGTAGAAAATCTACAAAAACTGGTGTGAAGTCTAAAATAGCTTCAGAACTCAAAGAAAAAGTAGAAAGTACTGGCTCTGCTTAAGTAGATCATCTGTCTGCTTGTTGTCACCTTCAGCCTCCTCAAAATAATAGAGATTTCCTTCAGCCATTGAAAGGTTGTGTACTGCTGTCCTGCATTGGTCAAAATGGGCCAGTTGCTTCATTTTTATCTTCTGGTGTTTCCTTGGTTCTAAACAACCAATATCTATTATGGTATGTGTTGCTTTAAAAAAAATGAGCACAAAATGAATGAATGCTCTAAAACCAAACACTTCACTACTTTCCAGTGGAACCTCCTGTCTTATTCAGAAATGCAAGATAGAATCCAGACACCTGTTCTTCTTCTGGAGCATGGTAAATGTTGGCCGATCCATTTCCAGGTGCTGTTAAAAACTAACTATTGGGAGAAGGAAACATAACAAACTACAGAAGAAGGTAGAATGAGATAGATCCGGTCAGCTGCTCTAAAGGGAATGCCTTTCCAAGGCGAATCCATCCATAGCTCATAAGGTAGATATGCAGCCTACTAGGACTGCCAAGAGAAAGCTTGCCAATTCAGCCTATTCCAAGCAAGGTCTTGAGCTTGTGTACACAAACAAATACAAGGCTCAGAATCTGAAAGCAAAGCAAACACAAGGAAAGAACTCAACATCCCCATATGCAACTCATTAGGGATCAGCAAGGAAGAGACGAACGGAACATTGAGGCTCAATCCTTGTGGTCCATTTCGCCTGCCAAGTCACGGTCTCTGGGCAAGGTATAAACTAAGCTCCACAGTGCTGCTGCTGCTGCTTCTTTTTATTATTTTTTTTAATTTAAAAGGCATCTTTTTGCACATTTTAGAGGGTGTGAAAAAGATAAAATGTCTGCTACAGAAGCAGGAAAATTTCAGGAATCTCATGCAATCGGTCACACCAGGGAGGGCTAATTAAATATAAAATAGTTTGCATGACTCTGACCTAAGAAGCATGTTTGTGTGGAAAGTCATTGTGATCTGTGTATGAAGAATCATGGGTGGGTAACACCTAGAGCTGGATCACTTGGTGAAGGTATGATAGCTCTTCAGCTTAGAGGATCCCTGCATATAGTTGTCATGAGCCTGGTATAGGTATCTCTCCCCTCCATCTCCATCTGGATGTGCTACACTTATGCCCAACATTTTGATTTTATACTAGGCCTCTGTGCCATCCAGCAACAGTATGCCTAATGGGACCATCACTGCTCCCCTCTGTAGTCCTCTTATCTTCTCCAGAAATAATTAAATGTGACCTTTGGAAATTAAAAGGTGCTCAGCCCTTTCTCTTCGAGGCCTTGGGCAAATCAAAAAGGTCAGCCAGGGATGCACTTTCGTTCTTCAAATCCTGGATTGGAAATTGTCACTATTTTATCTGCTTCCTGTCTTGGTTCCGACAGATGAAACTCTTCAAAAGAACTTCGAGGCATTGTTTACCTTAAAGAATCTTTTATTCGAGAAACAAAGTATCGGCACTACATAGTTGAAACCAAAAACTAAATTCCCCTCCCCTGGATACAAAGTAACAAAGCACAATTCTCTCCTCCAATAAACAGTCATAAATCACATTCCCCAATTAGCTTGAAGCACGGGCTTTCTCCCCAGCTCTCCAGCCCCCAAAACTCTATCAACTCTGGGCCCAATGACCTTGGGTTCCCATGGCTGAATTATTATTGTTATGACTAGCTGGACTCTCATCCATATTCCCCCTCCCAGCATCAACTAATTCTAAAAGCAATAGAGAAAAATGGCTGCATTTCCATCTATTGTCAAAGCAAGAACATCCGATATTAGCAGGGTTGACACTTCCTGGTAAAACTAGAAGAGTAGGTAAAGGGAGAATGAACAGCCAGGGGAAACAAGTGGGTAGTGAGATAGCAGTAGAGGGATAACAAAAAGAATCAAGGCCCTGGGAAGAAACAAGGAGAAAGTAAGAGGGAGGACATGAGGATGGGGGGGGGGGCTAATAAACAAGAAAAAGAAGCTGATATCCACAAAATGTGGAAGATTTAAGGAGGCAAAGAGCGATTTACCTGAGATCTCTCAATCCTAGCAGTAGCATTGTCCATCTTACCTGAATCCAACTGTAGAAGATTCCCTGCATTTGATGTTGGTTTTTCATCCACCCCACCATTTTTTTTCTCAATATCTCAGCTTGCCAGATGGAGAGGAACTGGCTGTACAGCAGTGGAATTTATGCAGAATGCTGATTCATTGACTTGCTCCTCAGCCAAGAAGAGATGGCCAGCTCTTTCTAATATTCCAAGCAGAGACAGCAAGAACAACGGCAGATATCTTATAACTGTTGCAGTTGGTGACCAGTGTGTAAATGTATTCTCAAGAAGTAATCCTCAGGATACCTAGTTTCCCATTTGTTGAGAAGAAGTTGCAAAATGCCCTTGTGTTTAGCATTTACATTTTACTGTTCATTATTGTGAGCAAAGGTCCAGGTCTATAAAGCCTGCGTCTTGAGCACACTCTTGTACTGCAGTGAGTCTTGGACTCTTCACGTACAGCAGGAGAGAAAACTGAACACTTTTCATATGCGCTGTCTCCGATGTATTCTCGGCATCACCTGGCATGACAAAGTCCCAGATAGTGCAGTCCTGGAATGTGCTAGAATCTCTAGCATGTATACACTATTGAAACATCGACGTCTACGCTGGCTTGGGCATGTCGTGAGAATGGCTGATGGTCGGATTCCGAAAGATCTCCTGTATCGAGAGCTAGTGCAGGGAAAGCGCCCCAGAGGGAGACCTGAGCTGCGATATAAGGATATCTGCAAGAGGGACCTAAAGGCCTTAGGAATGGACATTAACAGCTGGGAATCCTTGACCTCTGATCGTTCAGCCTGGAGGCTAAAGATGCAGCATGGCCTTCTCCAATTTGAAGAGACACTTGTGCAGCAGGCTGAGGCAAAGAGGCAGTCCCGGAACCAGCAAAATCTGGGGGCTGGACAGGGGACAGATTGTATCTGCCCTCAGTGTGGAAGGGACTGCCATTCTCGAATTGGCCTTTTTAGCCACACCAGATGCTGCCTTAGGACCTCTTTCCAGAGCACGATACCATAGTCTCTCGAGACTGAAGGATGCCAATGAATGAATGATGATTGTGAGCATAGCATTTTAGCTTGTTATAAATTTTGGAGAATGCTGAAATGGTTTACCCAAAGTTCTAAGGACTCTTGTCATTAGAATTCCTGCTAAATAATGTGAAATTATTAAATGGAAATGCGGTGTGTGTCTAGGTGTTTGTTGGGATAGGGAAAGGATTGTGCATATGCTTTGCACAGACATTAAACTGAGCACTGATTGCCCTAAGGGCCATCAGTGATAAGATCATTATTTGACCAGGACAGGATCTGCTCATGAGCCCAGGTAGCTACTTTTTGCTCATTTTTGCTTTGCTTTCCGACCAGCTGTTAAAAGAATAAAACACAACTGATTCCCTCTGCTATTTTTAATCTTAATATTAACTTGGAGAAACATCTTTGGGAGTTGGTTCTGTCCATATGCTTTCCATCTGGATACATCTGCCTACTCTGAGCCTAGTTCTAAAGAGAAGGGAGGGGGATGGCAGAACTTTTGGTTAACATGAGCTGCACTTAACATTTTGGGGAAAGGGAAGGGTTACAGTGGATAGGGCCACATTGCAATCCAGAATAGGTGCCACATTTTCTGTTCTTTTTCTCCTGAATTTGATGGGAGGGGGGTTTAAAGTGTGTTAAACTTTGTTTAGGATATACAGGATATGTAGGATATGTAGTTTAATTATATCTTCCATCTAGCCAGTTACCAGTAACTCCTGGTGATGCAAACTAGATTTTGGAGGTCTATATATGGCCCTGGAATCTCAAATTGATTTTCTATACCTGCCTTAGTTTTGGAAGATTCAACTCCATTTATAAATTGTCTTCTTTTGCTCTCTCTTTTTTTTTTGGTGCCTTCAAATCAGCCTTGATTCCTGAAATGTTTGCCTGGCAACATTTCTGGAGCATTTTGCCAATGGCTTCTTCATAGGGCTAAGAAAGAAGACTAGTCCAAAGTCATCCAGCTGATTTCCATGCCTAAAGCAGGACTAGAACTTGAGTCTCTTCTATACCTCCCTCCAGAGTCCAGTAATTTTAATGCCCAAATCAAAGTAATATGTGAGAGTTATTTCTGATAAGAAAATCAAAGCTTTTGAACTAGTACAACTAACTTGCTGCAGACATGTAAGAAATGTGAGGCAAGATCTGCATGTTCTTCAATGGGTCCTTGATCCAACCTTCTGAATCCCTGTTGAGCAATACACTTTGAATTGAACAATATTCAAAGTATTCCTCTGCTCGATGCAAGATGGAAGTGGCTTTGTGTGGCAGGAGTTAATGTACTTTATTAGGCTGTCTGTTCACCCGGGGTCATCTTATCTCTAGATACTCAAGTTCTCAGAAAGCAGCAGTTCCTTCCAAAGAAGATGTTGGCTTATCCAAGACATGCTATTCAAGGAAATGTTGTAACAGAGCCAATGAATCCAAGGCTTTGTTTTGTTTAACTTTATTTTACTGAAACTTTAAGCATGCCTCTGCCTGTGCATTTAACTGTATGGTATTTAGATTCAGATTACAAATTGCTATGGTATCAACTGCCAACAAAATCATAAAAAATCCTAGATTGATGGAATTGAAAAAAGATCACAAAACCTGTTATCACATTGACACTTGAAATCTACTTCACTCTAGTTTCACAGAAAGTAAAATAGACATGCTTCATTATTCTGTACATTTAAGTGTTAAATAATGTATTCAAAGCTTTTCTTCTATAAGAGAAGCTGAAATGAGATATTGGTCTCCAGAGCATAGTGTGAATCAGCTTTGAAGGAAAGAGACTCACTGCAAAACACTAGCCCTATTCCCAATCCCTAGAGGACATCCAGAAGGATACCATAATCTGTGGCGGGGGTGTCCAACCTTGCCAACTTTAAGACTTGTGAACTTCAACTCCCAGAATTCTCCAGCCAGCATTCTTCAAAGCATGGCTGGCTAGGGAATTCTGGAAGTTGAAGTTCACAAGTTTTAAAGTTGCCACGGTGTGATACCCCCGGTCTATGACATTGAATGCCACTGACAGATCAAGCAGGACAGGAGACTTGCTCCATCCCTATCCTGATTCTGTCAATTATCTACTAGCATGATCAATGCAGTGTCCTTGCTTCACTCCAAAATAAAAGCTAAGTGAAAAGGGATCCAAATAATCTGCTTCCTCCAGGGCCATCTGGTGTTGTTACCACTTTCTTACTATCTTTCCCAAAAGAGGTTGGGATCTGGTCCTTAATTATCCAGGAATGATGATTCCAGGAATGACTTCTTGAGGAGCGGGCACACAGCCACTTCCTTAAATGAGCCTCTACTCAACTGTGAATTAGCCATTGATTGAATCTGGTAAAACCTAAATCAATCAGCAGAGAAGTGGAACTTATGCAAGGTGACGTTCCCAAGAATCTGTCCATTTCCTTGACATTTACAGGCACACACTCCTCCCAGATAATAGGGCAAGACCCTATTTCAGTTAACTCCCTAGGACTTGTTCAGTCAAAGATTTTCTGAACAAATTGGAGTGACTTTATCCAGGCTAATGCCCAGAATATTCCTCACAGCAGTCCTTCAGGACTTCATGCTATCCCTCACTCTCATGAGAGACCAGGCTTTTTAAAAAAAGGGTTGTTTGGCAACGTTCTGTGAACCAAACTAGGATGCAAACATATTAATTCCCTTATTGCCATTGTGTAGACCCAAATATGTTTATAATATCATAATGTCTTGATTCTGTTCCTCTATTAATGCAATCCTAGGCTGCATTAACAGAGGAATAGAATCAAGATCACGTGAAGTGTTAGTATCGTTTTACAAAGCCTTAGTACAGTCACACTTGGAATACTGCATCCAGTTTTGATAACCACAATAAAAAAAAAATGTTGAGACTCTGGAAAGAGTGCAGAAAAGAGCAACAAAGATGATTAGGGGACTGGAAACTAAGACATATGATGAATGGTTGCAGGAACTGAATATGTCTAGTCTAGTGAAAAGAAGGACTAGGGGAGATATGATAGCAATGTTCCAGTATTTGAGGGGATGTCACAAAGAAGAGGGGGCAAAATATTTACCAAAGCATCAGAAGGCAAGACAAGAATCAATGGATGGAAATTAATCAAAAAGAGAAGCAACCTAGAACTAAGGAGAAATTTCCTAACAGTGAGAACAATCAACCAGTGGAATACTTTGCCTTCAGAAGTTGTGGGTGCCCCATCTTTGGACATTTTCAAGAAGAGACTGGACAATCACTTGTATCAAATGCTATAGACTCTCCTAGCCATGCAGGGAGTTGGACTAGATGACCTCCAAGGTACCTTCCAGCTCTGTTATTCTATGTTATACTGAGCCACAGCACTGTATGAAATCTGCAGGTTTAGAAATGTGCCAGTGCATATCAGCTACCATCTCACAAAAGCCAAAGACAGCTAAATATTTGTACTTGGCTTTTATACACAACTGATAGGCCCCTGGGCTAAAGGATTCTGTCATGGAAGTGTAATGTTCCTAGAGCTTAGTAACTCTACCAATCATGTTGATGAAATACGGAATTGGGAGACCAACAAATCTCACGTGCAAACCAGTGAAGCAACTATGAAAGAAAATGAAGGTCTTGTGAATTTCTTGGAAGTATCTGAGCCAATTGGATGAAAAAAAATGTCATGGATTCGATGAGGAGGATAAGGAAGGAGATGCTTTTAAAACCTGCTATCACTGACAACAGTGCTGCTCTAAATGTTTCAAAAGAAGCAGGTGGAACACAAAAAATGTTGTCACCACTATCTGGAAATTGATTTAGATAATGAGAATCAGAATGACACAATCAAGGCAGAATTTAAAAGATTTGAAAAATAATATGGTAAATAATGATGTCACATAGTCTTAGTTTTCTGGGATATTTTCCTGTTGACAGAAAATAATAGGCTGTCAAATTTCAACACTTGTACCCAAAGATGCAAAAGTGCAAAAACATCAGCTGCTATATTCTGCTCCCAACAGAACTCACTAAACTGATGCGTAATATTGCATCCTGTAAAATATATGTCAGCTGATTTCAGCAAAAAACTTTTCAGTATAAGTAAGCATTAACTTTAGAACAGGAGTCCCCAACCCCCGGTCCATGGACCGGCACCGGGCCGTGACATGCCAGAAACCGGGCCGCACAAACAAGCAAAGCCCCATCCATGAGATGCAGGCAGTACATGAAACCATGCTCCCTCCAGTCCACAGATAAACCTCTCTCCATGGAACCGATCCCTGGTGCCCATAAGGTTGGGGACCTCTGCTTTAGAAAAACCATTACCGCAGATGGATCTTAGGTTTAAACTGAAAAGACCCTACTAATGTTAAATTTTGGTGATTACTAGTGCAAGCTGAAATTTTACCACAGACACTGATTAAGTAAATTTCCTAAGGAAAATAATCTGCACTAAGATAAAGTATCTGTTGAGTTGAATTTGACTTGGAGTAATTGCATGGACTTGCTTACGTAGTCTCTTTGACATGAAATAGAAGTCACTGCTTCCCTTTGATATTTTTTTTTTACTTTCTAGTTTAGCAAACAGTTTTAGAATTTCCAAGAAGTCTCCCTTCCAAATAATAAGAATGGCAGACCTTGCTTAGCTTTCTAGATAATCTAAAGCAGTGTTTCTCAACGTCAGTGACTTTAAGATGTGTGGATTCAACTCCCAGCATTCCCTAGCCAGCCAAAATTGTTAGGGAATGCTGGGAGTTGAAATCCACAAATCTTAAAGGTTACTGAGATTGAGAAACACTGATTTAATGCCACATATCTGCTAAATTCTATCTGCAGTGGGGAACAATGATGTTGATTTAATTTGCCTCCTGCACTGAAATGTCTTGGACAAGCTTGGATTTAACTATTATGGGAATTGTAATCCAAAACATCAGGTTGCCTACCTCAGTTGTAGAATATCTTGAGAGTGATAAAATGTTTGAAAACATTTTAAAGAAATACTAGGTAAAGAAAATTTACATTTTTTCCCCAATTTTCTCTTAACTTGATTGGAAAAGCAATTTGGCTTAGAAATTCTTTCAATTTCTTCATTTTCTTTTGAGGAAACTTTTGCTCTCTATCTTCTCTAACATGTTCTGATTCTATTAACATGCAAAACCCACTTCTATTGACCCTCCTGAACCAAGGATCAATTTTCTTCTTGGCTGCAGGCAGTCTCTTTGATTTATGAAAGACTGTGCAAAAAAGGGGCTTATTGTTGTTCAAAGCAGAGATAAATTTCCAAATATATATATATTATCTATAGATGAGGTTATACAATTAATGCTCAATATATTGCAAGAGATAGGATATAGAGTTATTTTCATTGTATTAAACAATATGCAAATTGAGCTTAGTAGCAAAATCTCCACTGTATTATTATTTGTAATTGAGAAAAGAAAAAGAAAACAAAATATACATACTTTTTTAAATGGAGGCTTACTTTTAATAGGTTGGTTTTGCCTTTGGGATTTTGTATGCCAAGATCTTAGAAAGGGTTGCACATTCTAGGCACGAATGAGGGGGAATTTAGCAAAATGATCAACAATTAATTCAGGAGTCAAGTAATTATCAGAGGAAGTACACCAAAGGCAATGCACAATATTTACGGAACGTGGTGACAGCTGAAAGACAAAAGCATCAGTGTATTCAGATGGGTAATGAAGGTGTAGTGGCATAAACATTTATTTCAAATTAGCTTTCAGATGCAATCTTTCTTTAAAGTAGGCGGTTGCATTACATTACAGACCTATTTATATGGTGTTTCAGATAAACCATCACAGTTAAATTGGTGTAATTTAACTCATGGTTATTCTGAAGGTAGGAAAAAGTAGCCTTTAATTTAACCACCACACTTAACAGTCTTTTAGACCACGAGATGTAAGAATATGTAGCCTACAGCATACTTGTGGGTGAAGCTGAGCTGATTTTTTTTTTAAAACTGTTCTATACTTATTTACTGGGAAAGATTGAGGGCAATAGAAGAAGGGGACGACAGAGAATGAGGTGGCTGGATGGAGTCAGTGAAGCAGTAGGCGTGAGCTTAAATGGACTCCAGAAGATGGTAGAGGACAGGAAGACCTGGAGGAACATTGTCCATGGGGTTGCGATGGGTCGGACACAACTTCGCAACTAACAACAACAACAAAATACTTATTTAGGGAGATTATATTACCATTTTCATCTTTCCCCACTTAAAAATGCCAGAAAGTTACTGCTGTTGGTGTCAGCAGGGTTTATGTGGGGTAAATAAGGACTATAAAAAGCAATTACTGGGCCCTTTAAGATCCTGTGGACACAAGTCACTCACTTCTTCCCGGACATTTCTGGGAATGGCAGTTTGCAGGAGAGTGAGAATTTCTGTTAAAATCTCCATTGCATCCCACCTACTAGAAAAAATACAATTCCAAGGATTCCTCATACAGAGGGATGTTCGTAATAAACACTCATACACACACACACACACACACACACACACACATTCAACTACATACACAGAAATTATACATACACACACGTGCACATACTGTACACACACATTATAGTTAATTACAGTCAATTGAGAAATACATTGTATACACACAAACACAAAGATGCATACATACACGCACAAGTATACACCCACCCACCCCCATTCACATATACAGGTAGTCCTCGACTTATGACAATTGAGCCCAAAGTTTTGGTTGCTAAGTGAGATATTTAAGTGCAGTTTTGCTCCATTTTACAACCTTTCTTGCCACAGTTGTTAAGTGAATCATTGCACTTGTTAAGTTAGTAACACAGTTGTTAAGTGAATCCGGATTCCCCATTGATTTTGCTTGTCAGAAGGTTGCAAAAGGTGATCAAATGACCCCAAAGGACTCTGCAACCGTCATAAGTGTGAGTCAGTTGTGAAGCATCTGAATTTTGATCACATGACTATAATGGTTGTAAGTGTGAAAAATGGTCAGAAGTCACTTTTTTCAGAGATGTTGTAATTTCAAATGGTCATTAAATGAACTGTTATATGTTGAGGACTACGTATATGCACACATATATACTCATATACATATATTGTAGTATACAAATACAACACATACATACACACATAAACAAGACACATAGAAAGACATATGCATATAATGTACATACTCATAAATCACATGTACACACCTACATACATATACATACATATAGATATAGCCTCTAATTTGCTAAAAATAATGCAGTGAACACAATTCAATAAAATTTGTTGGCAGTCAGTTGTACTGAAAGCAACTGAATAAATCAGTTGGGAATAATTAAGCCTCACTGATTTCATCATAAAAATGTAACTATCTAAGAGTTCAGTGAATCTAAGGTTACAGTCTTTTCTTGGGAATAAGTTACACTGAATATCTGGTTGGCAGGCTTTATCGTAGATTCGAAACAAGTACTCAATGCAATTTCCCCCCCAAAAAAGAATATAGTATCCCATGTTAGATAAGATAGTAAAGTCCTAGAATGAAACAAATGATTTTATTTTTGTGCACAGAATCTGAAATCCATATAGTTTAATTTCACCTTTCTTTCATATTTTTCACTTCTAGATTATTCAGTTTCTAATTTATGCAACTCGTACACACGTTTTCTCTTATTGCCACATTAAAATGTGTTTTTTTAAAAAGGGAACAAAAAGCTTCATTTTTAGGTTATGTTGAGCAATAGGGGTTTTTAAATACAAGTTTAAAGTTACTTTCTCCAAATAGTCATTTCTATTTTTTTTTTCAAAAGGAGAAAAACATTTTTCTCTCCCTCTCTTTGGCTGGATAGTATAGTGGTTACAGCACTGCCTTTGAATGGGGAGACATGGCTTCAATTGTTAAGCTGGGTGATGTCTGAGCTGGTGTGACTCTCCTAGTTCATATTTGAGGTAGGCAGGTGAAGCATTAGGGGGTCTTTGCCCAACAACCCCTACTCTTAAGGTGGGTGCCAGCTAGAATTTGAACTTTGGTTTTCCGCCTCAAAGACAGCACTCTAATCACTATGTTATCCAGCCACCACACACATACACACACACACACACACACTACATACACACCATTAGATGGATTTGTAACTGGCTGACAAACTGTATTCAACTTAATGATACTACGTCTACATGGAGGGAAGTAAGCAGTGGGGTACCACAAGGTTCTGTCTTAGGCCCAGTATTCTTCAATATCTTCATAAATGACTTAGATGAGGGAATAGAAGGGGAACTTATCAAATTTGCAGATGACACTAAGCTGGCAGGAATAGCCAATACCCTAGATGATAGGCTCAAGATCCAGATGGATCATGACAGTCTTGAACTCTGAGCCCTATCTAACAAAATGAAATTTAATGTAGAGAAAAGTAAAATCTTACACTTAGGCAAGAAAAACCAAAAGTACACATATAGATTGGGTGAAACCAGGCTTAATAGCAGTAACTGTGAGAGGGATCTTGGAGTTTTAGTGGACAATCAATTAAATATAAATCAACAGTGTGCGGCAGTAGCCAAAAAAGCCAATGCAATCCTAAATTGTATTAACAAAAGGACTCAATCAAGATCACGTGAGGTACTAATACCACTCTATAAAGCCTTAGTAAGAATACTGCAACCAGTTTTGGTCTCCACACTATAAAAAAAAGATGTTGAGATTCTAGAAAAAGTGCAGAGAAGAGCAACAAAGATGATTAGGGGACTGGAGGCTAAAACATATGAAGAACAGTTATAGGAACTGGGTATGTCTAGTCTAGTGAAGAGAAGGATCAGGGGAGACATAATATCAGTGTTCCAATATTTGAGGGGCTGTCACAGAGATGAGGGGATCAACCTATTTTCCAAAGCATCTGAAGGCCAGACAAGGAATAACGGATGGAAAGTGATCAAGGAGAGATTCACCCTAGAAATAAGGAGAAATTTTCTGACAGTGAGAACAATCAACTAATGGAACAATTTGCCTTCAGATGTTGTGAAAGCTTCATCACTGGAAGCTTTCAAGAAGAGACTGGACTGCCATCTGTCAGAAATGGTGTAGGGTCTCCTGCTTGGGCGGGGGGTTGGACTAGATCAGGGCTTTTCAACCTTTTCACAGATTGTACCACTTTTAGGACATGACAATATTTGAGTACCACCAGTGCTTAGCAAGGTGTCAAAAACTTGATGACTAAAAAAAAAAAGGGGGCGGGATTTTGGGTTTTACTGATTAGATTCATTTGTTGTTATAGAAATGGCTAGTTTATACTATTATGGAAAAGTAAAAAGTTTAGGTTCAATGTTAATGCTTCATTCTACTGCAACAGAGGAAGTTGGAAGTCAATGCCTTTTTTTTTCTTTTTCCCTTCTCCCCCTCACTTTTTCCCCCTTCTTCCTCCCCACTGTGTCCTACTATTTGCTTTTGTATTTTTGTATTTTATTCTATAATCTAATAAAATGTTACAAACCATTAAAAAAAAGGAAAAAAGTACTGGTTTTAATTTCTTCAGTGGCGGTTCCTTTGCTGAATCACTTTTCCTTTGCATTGACAAATGTATGATGAATTTGTCTATATTTATTAATATGCACCACTACCTTGGTGGTCAGGTGGCTGGTTGCCCCTTCTTCCCCTCTCCCTCTCCTCTCTCTTCTTTCTCCCTGCCTGCTGGGCTCTCCTTCCACAACTTCTTCTTTCCTGTTTCTTCTTCCTCCCTGCCTGCTGGGCTCTCCTTCCACAGCTTCTTCTCCATCCCCTTCTCGTTCCCTGTTGTCTTTTTTTCCTTCTCCCATCAAAACCACCTCCTTTTATATCCTTTCCTCTCTCCCCCCCTTTCCTCTTCAGTGCACCTCCAGCTGATTCCGCTCTTCAAGGCTGCGCTTCTCCATCTCTCTTTCTCCATCCCCTTCTCTTTCCTCCCGTTGTCTTTTTTTCCTTTCCCTTTCCCACCAAAATCTCCTTTTATAGCCTCTCCTCTCTTCCCCCCCCATCTCCTTTTCAGTGCACCTCCAGCTATGTGCTGCTTCTGGAAACGCCAATCAGCTGGAGCCCGGGCTGATCCTGGGGCTTCTGCAGAGCCCTGACAGCCCTGCACTCCAGCTCTCTCTCCCTCAGGCTTGTGTGGTGCTGCTGCCATTTCAGCTCATCCCCTCCCCCACTACACTTGTGTAGGATGGTTGCGTACCAAAGTACCACCAGGACTAGATGTACCACCTGGACTAGATGACCCTGGACTAAATGACCTACAAGGTCCCTTCCAACTCTGTTATTCTATTCTATTTTATTCTATATACATACACATCTGTGTATCTCTCTTACACACACACACACACACACACAGAGAGAGAGAGAGAGAGAGAGAGAGAGAGAGAGAGTCATATGAAAAAGAAAGTACACCCTCTTTGAGTTTTATGGCTTTATGTATCACAATACAGTAAAAATCATCTGATCCTTAACAGTTCTTAAAAGTAGGTAAATACAACTTCAGATGAACAACAACATATAACCTATTATACCATGTCATCATTTATTTTCCAAAGGGAAAGCCAAAATGGAGAAGCCATGTGTGAAAAACTAAGTACGCCCTTACAGCCAAAGCTGGGATTTCTGTTGTTGAGCTAGGTGGTCACATGGGCACCTTGCTTAATGAATGCAACAACTTACCACCATAATTCCAGGCTCAATTCTGGTTGTAAGTCAAGGACTATCTATATTGTTTATATCTGTAGCTAGAAATTTGGGGTGTGCTTTTTTCCCCTCACTTTTTTTTTTTTTGCTATTTTATGTGCATCTATATTACATTCTTATCTGTCAGACTAATAACATTACAGAACTCATTAGCAAACTGCTTCATTTCTTCCTTCCAGTGTTACTGTGAAGTAGTGTATTTTAACTCATTAGAGTTTTTTCTTTTACTGGAGACAGAACAGTAATTCCTCTCAGTTGGAATAAGACCAATATTGACATTTGAGTAGAAAAGTCTATGCATGCCATTTGCCTCAACCTTAATTTTTTTCCCCTGCATTTCACTAATCACAGTATGGAATCATGTATTTAAATACATCAATAAAAAAACTACAGATATATGTAAAGATGTAGAACTGCAATGAGCCAATTTGTGTAATGCTCATGGAATATAATAGAAAATGCCCTGCTGTGACTTGAAAAAGGAACACAAGTAATTATAAAGAAGCTTTTGGTGCTCTCTGAGATTTGCTTTCATTACCTGACTAAGTAACATTATCAGAACTAGTGAGTGTGAGGCTTGCTCCCTATTTATTTATATAGCAATGTTGATGGGGGTGTGGTTTTCTCCCTAGCAGTTCCTTGATTAGAGCATTGTTTTCTGCTTGATTGTTTGTCTGATGTTACTCCCTGATTATTTGGGTATGGGTTCTGGTCTTTTTGTTTCCTTCTTAGCTTTTTTTATAGTATCTTTTGAATGATGTGTAAATGTAGTATCTATTGATTGCTAATTTTACTGAATGCCAAGCTTCTAGCAATTCCCTAGTCGGGATTTAGCTTGGTCTAGGATTTAGCTTGGTCACAGTTTCCCAGTGGAAATCCCATCCTCTCTAGCAACACTGGCAGAGCAAGCTACTGTATATATAACAGGGAGCAAGCCCCATACTTACTAGCACTGATGAAGCTACCTAGTCAGGTGATAAAATGCCTGCAAGCAAAAAACCAAGCTCAGAGAGCACCAAGGAATACACAGTTCAAAACTGAGCTGCATATATTCTCTCCTATTGGAATAATTATTATGATGAAAACCAGTGGTTTTTCCATGAATTGTTTGCCTGGAGCTTCAAGACACTACACTGAAAATATCTCATTTTTATTAGTCATTAAGATAGATATTTAAATAATTCCCCTCAGAAGGTTCCCTGGATCTCTGCATGAAATACATCATCTCGAGAGCACTGCTGTCCAATAGCTAAGCAATCTAGATATCCAGCCCTAGATTTAGTCAGTCCAGTAACTGTTCGTACATAATTTAATTTTAGTCATAATTTTATCATTACTTGTACTCTGTATTTTTAAAAGTAATTCACTGCTCTGATGATTTTTATATTTTGATACACATTTTATCTGTTGTTTCTTTAAATTTTTATCCACTAAAGCTGCATTTTATTACACCATAAGAAAGAATAATTAAGACAGATACTTAAATAAGTAGTCTGGGCTCTGTGATAGAAGAGAGGCGAAAGTGATCAGGAGTGAACAAATGTGGCAAACTGAATGAAAGAGGAATGCAACACAAGGGAAATATGCATGTAATAAGAAGGATTGGAGAATCAATGACTGATCATGGGTGTCAAAGTCGATCGCATCATGTGACGTAACATGACGTATCGTGACATTTTTTGCCTTTGCAGAGCTGGGGTGGGCGTGGCCTGCATGTGACGTATCCAGCCTGCAGGCCGTCAGTTTGACACCCCTGCTCTAGATGTTGTTGGATCACAACTCCTATGATTCTACTAGCCTTCCTATTTGGAACAAATAGTAATTGGAATCAAGCAACTTCTGAAGAGCTTCAGGTAATAAAGAAAAAAAATCCAGAACATATGTTTTTCATTTCTATCATATACAATATGCATTTATTTCAACAGAGACAAAAAACTTGAAGGACCCTTTTTTCAGTCCAAATGTTATCATCTAGTAAAAACCATATGTATCTACTATCAGTTCCTTAGTGCTGTGCTTTAGCTATATCAAACAACTGTTATACCACTGTAACAATTATCTTGACAGACTCACTACCATTTCATCCAGCTCTGGATCATTGATGAGAAAGCAGAAGATTGATACCTAACTTAGAATTCCATAAGGAACTAGTGATGTGATCTGAAATGTATTGGGCCGCAAATAAGGAGAACATCTAAAATTTTGAAACTTGTTTGTTCTTTGACATGTCAGCTGATTGCTTGTACAACATACATCCATTCAGTACAAACCTGTTCTTACCTGAGGCTTAAAACCATTTCCAGATGATGCAGGATTTCTGATGATCTTTAAAATAAGTAATAGGGATTGATATTCTTCCCCTGATTTTTCTCCGGTGGAACAGTGTAAAATATATATTTGGTTGTTCCCCATGGATTCTAACTTTCAATTTTTTTTTACATTCTTTAAACTTCCTTGAGAAATTCTTGCTTCAGCTTTACATATGTTTTTTCTTAGAGGCCTCTTAAGAATATTCTCCTAAGTGTGAGGGAGTGTTTATTGTGTTATCATGTTGATTTATCTCTTCATTGTGTTATCATTTTTGGCACAGCATGACTTCATATACCTAAGCATTAGAAATCTCTTGGTACGGTTACAATTTAACCTCTCAAAGTCAATGCAGACTAGAAACTCCAGCTATTTCGAAACACTGGAAGCAATTAGCTGAAGACCATAATGGAAAAATTCAAGACTCAGGGAGAATTCCTCAGGGACAATAAAGGCCTTGCCTTCTAACCCTAAGTTAAATGTATCATTTTGATCCAATGCCTGTTAGTAATGAGTACCTGGATTTGAAGTTAAGATGCAGAATATGTTTATGAATTAGGGGCATCTTGCCAAGAAATCTCAACGGAGCAACTAGCTCTGATGTTAGCTTTTCAGTAGATAGTTTGTGCAACAAAGCTAAGTGTGTAATACAGTCTGCAATCTAGTGAAACTGAATGATTAAGACTGAAAATAATTCAATTCCATTGCATTAGTGTGGGAATAAATGAGTTATAGCTAGACAACTGAAAAAAATAGCGGGCTTCCTTTTTTCTTTTAAGTAAATAATTATCCACTTCATATTAAACTTCAAATATGTCCAGCTGCATTGGAAATATGAGGTCTTCACACTGTCAGTTTCCACCACTTTCTTCTGTAATGGACATAATTGTGACATGAATAGTGTATTAATGTCTGTGAGACATCCAAATCTGAAATGTAGTGACAATATCATTACCTTTTTCTTCTTCTATTAGATGGTGTCCAGTTCTTAGAGACTGCTTGGATAAGTCCTTGCATTTTTCATGGCAAGGTTTTTCAGAAGTGGTTTGCCATTGTCTCCTTCCTAGGGCTGAGAGAATATAACTGGCCAAGGTCACCCAGCTGGCTTTGTGTCCAAGGCGGGACTGGAACTCATAATTTCCCAGTTTCTGGGTCTTGTACCTTATATTAGGAGCTTGGAAATTTTTATCAGGCTGATGTCTGTCTAATCTAACCTTCTGTTTGATCAGCTGCAAACTATGCAGGACTTACTTTATTAATTGTCACATGATTCATTTAACAATTCCCAAATCTGTGTACCTTTCTTTCTAAACAAACCTGTAGACATATAAATCGTATTTGCTAGCATACACTATTATGAATGTTTTCTGAATACTGTTATGTTCAGACATAAAAAGTGTCCCATTTGATGGAAATCGCACTTGTGCCAGTACCAATGTCACATATGGAGGCATGTGTAGAAAGCAGCTTCCCATATTGGATGGTTACAACTGTAGTCATCAGTGTGTACTTTTAAAATCCTATGAAAGACAGAGGAACTGAGATGATGCACCTATGAATTAAACTGTTGCTAATAGTTGTACTTATCTTCCTGGGCTCCAAGATCACCACAGATGTGGACTGCAGCCAAGAAATTAAAAGATGCTTGCTCCTGGGGAGGAAAGCTATGGCAAATTTAGACAGCATACTAAAAAGCAGAGACATCACCCTGCCAACAAAAGTACGTATAGTCAAGGCCATGGTTTTCCCAGTTGCAATGTATGGCTGTGAAAGTTGGATCATAAGAAAGGCTGAGGGCAAAAGAATTGAGGCCTTTGAACTATGGTGCTGGAGAAGACTCCTGCAAGTCCCTTGGACTGCAAGGCGATCAAACTGGTCAGTCCTAGAGATCAACCCTGACTGCTCTTTAGAAGGCCAGATCCTGAAGTTGAAACTCAAGTACTTTGGCTACCTAATGAGAAGGAAGGACTCACTGGAGAAGAGCATAATGCTGGGAAAGATTGAGGGCAATAGAAGAAGGGGACGACAGAGAATGAGGTGGCTGGATGGTGTCACTGAAGCAGTAGGCGTGAGCTTAAATGGACTCCAGAAGATGGTAGAGGACAGGAAGGCCTGGAGGAATGTTGTCCATGGGGTCGCGATGGGTCGGACACAACTTCGCAACTAACAACAACAACAATAGTTGTACTCATAAACAAAGCATACTCAGATAAACTTGGATATTCTTGGATAAGTATAAGATAGCAGTGCTGCAGCTGTCAAAAAAGACAATGTGATTCTGGGCTGCATCAACCGAGGGATAGTATCAAGATCACATGAAGTGTTAGTATCACTTTATTCTGCATTGGTAAGACCACACTTGGAATATTGCATCCACTTTTGGTCACCATGATATAAAAAAGATGTTGAGACTCTAGAACACGGGTGTCAAACTCGATCGCGTCACATGACATGTTGTGATGTATCATGACTTTTTTGCCTTTGTGGAGCTGGGGTGGGTGTGGCCTGCACGTGACGCATCCAGCCCGCAGGCTGCCAGTTTGAGTCCAGAGAAGAGCAAAAAGGATGATTAGGGGACTGGAGGCTAAAACATAAAGAAAGGCTGCAGGAATTTGGTATGTCTAATTTAATGAAAAGAAGGATTGGGGTGATATGATAGCAGTCTTCCAGTATTTGAGGGGCTGTCACAGAGAAGAGGGGTCTGACCTATTCTCCAAAGCAACTGAGGGCCAGACTAGAAGTAACAGATGGAAACTTATCAAGGAGAAATTTCCTGACTGTGAAAATAATCACTGGATCAGTTTGCCTCCAGAAGTTTTGGGTACCCCATCACTGGCGGTTTTAAAGAAGAGATTGGACAGCTATTTGTCCAGAAAGATATAGGGTCTCCTCCTCGAGCAGTGGGCTGGACTAGAAGATCTTCAAGATCCCATCCAATTCCATTTTTCTGCTGTTGGGAGAAAAACCTAAGGTGAGGAAGCTATGTGCTAGCACCCTTTTGTATACAAGTTTAGGAAGAATTTGCAATAGAATATGGGCAATGCAGAGACCATCACAAAATGATTCTTAAAACCTCACTTCAGGGAACCAGGGGCATCATAGATTGTTACTGATGATACTGTATAGAGGAATTGGATTTCAATCCTAAAGATCTCAGCCAATGTTTTAAAACTGGGGATACTTAAGAAAGTACTTTTGCAATTTCAGAATGCTGAATGAGAAATAACCCAGTTGAAAGATCTCCCCCTGGAAACATATTTTTTTTTAATAGGCAGGCTAGAATTAATTACAGCTAAAAGTACAGTGTTACGATTGGAACATCACAATTCCTAGAAGCAGCGTGTTTTGTTCCAGCATTCATGAATGTAACAAATGCATTCATGCATGATCCCCGGAGCATTAAAATCTTGTTCAAAGTTGAGGGAGGAAGAAGAAAAATGCATTCCACCATTAGAAATTTCTCTTTTGTTTTCTGCAACTCATGGTGATTTCAGAAAGGAATGCAGAACTGAACTGAGTTTGGAGCATTTCAAAGATTTCATGCTAAAAACCTTCATTCCAGCTCCATTTGCTAAACTCTTAACATGCTACCACGCCTGAGTTCAGCAGGAACGTTTCCCTAAGCCCCTGTAGAAGAAATTTATGTTTGTTCAAAGCAATGTTATAGGCCACAAATGTGTGCACTCCACATGTCTTTGTAATCACATAATGACTCATTTCCTTAATCTCTCATTTCCTATAGCCTCCTTACAAGCATCTCATAAACGGAGCTCCATCACTGCTCTCCTGGCTAGAGTTGGGCAGAATTGCGCCAGCTCCTGCTTCTGGTTGGCTGGCTGAGATTTTTTTTTCTCCCTATAACCCCCCCCCCCCAACACACACACACACCTCAATGTTCCTTCCATTAGGCATTGTCTTCTGCTATAGTGACACCTACTGATGAAGTAAGAATGCATTAACTACAGGATCCCCTGGCACCAAATCTGGCCAGCATCTACTTTCTGACCTCAACCAGATGTTCCTGCTTTGGAGCAAATTAAGTTCACACCCCACAGAGCAGAGCTTCACACACTTTTGACATAAAGATGTTAGTGGCCAGCGAACAAGAACAGAATGGCTTTGGTGTTAATTGATTCAGGGAACTCAAAAAATCTGGCTTTTCCTTTGTCTCTACAATTTGTCTGCAATCAAGCCTTTGGACTGGCCTGCTAATTTAAAGATATGAATGTACCATTGTATTATGAGCCTCGGTCTCACAGCTGAGTATTATGCAAAAGAGTAAGAAATGTAGGATTCCTGCATTCCATAGCCCTCTACAATAATGTGATATTCAGCCCGCTTTTCAGTTTTAGCCTCAGTGAAGTTTACTTTGCTCAGCTGATGACCTTGGCAATTTAGCCTTCAAGTTAAATATTTTTTAAAAGGAATTATCTCATCCCTCAATGGCTGGGGAGTGGAACTGAGTAAGACACCGCTGTAATAACAACACACATCAGAAGACAGTTCTATCAGCATTTACGTGGAGAAAAGTCTGAAGAACTGCAGCCAGCCAGGCACTTGCCTCAGTGACTTCTAAAATAATTCCCTGGGGTGATAGGGACTGTGAGTTTAGCCAGAAAGGTTTAGACTGAATTTTAGACCAAGCAAGTTTCACAAAACCATAACCCCTTTGCAAGTTCAGTCTCAACAACATGGTAGAATTTCACTCTGAAATAAAGCCCAGATTTTTAAGCAAGCCTTCGGTGCTATTTAATATATCAACAGTCGATGTAAGATTTAGTAGATCAAGTTTCACAGGTTAACATTAAATCCATTTCTAGGTTTGGGGGGGGGGGAGTTATCCACAAAATGCTCTTTAGTAGGTCACTTCGGTCTCAGTGGGCTCCTGAAGGTAACTGCCACAGGACAGAACTCTCTGTATTAATGCTATGTGCTTAAAGCCAGAGTACCCCAGAATTATACAGTAGGAGCCTCTATAACTTGGGTGATAAACGCAATCAGGTCACGTGACGTATCACAATGTTTTTTGCCTTTGCGGAGGGCGTGGCCTGCACGTGACGCATCCAGCCTGTAGGCCACCAGTTTGACACCCCTGCTCTATAACATGTTCCTACAACATCCTGCTTCCTAGACATCATTGAGTAAAGTCATTGCATTGACTTAATTCATGCCACTGACTCTACTAACAGCAACCCTCAACTTATCGCCCCTATTTCTCCTTTATATTTAAATTTTAATTTAGCTAATTAACCTGTAGTATACCACTAAACATAACACATTTAAAATGTAAAACTATCCACAATGGAAATAAAGAACTAGAAAAAACATTTTGTTGCAAAGTAACAGAATAGAATTAAAGTATCGTTCTATAACATAACTGATTCTCTTTTTAACAGATCTCCCAAGCATCAGGATTTGATCCTTTTCCTTTTTTTCCCCCCTTCAAACTTGACAGTTGTTTCTTTTCTGAATAGTTTTCTCAGCTGATCTTTCTCATTGCTTATTTACTCTGATTTCATCCACCGGTCCATTACAGATTTTTTCTGTCAAATGTTCCTTCAGAGTAACATTACTTGTAGGGTGTGTGGATGTACATGGGGTGGAAATGTTAATTGGCTGCTCCTGGGTAAAGCAGGCTTTGCTAAGGACCTGAGAATATGAGAACCACTCTTCTAGGGATTAATGCATGAATTTGCCTCTGTTTCTCTTTTTAACTGCAGCAATCTTTATGAACTCTGTAGTCCAGTGCAGACGTTTGCCTTCTAGCCACTAAGAAGCTACCAGACAGAAATGGTATTCATATCACTTAGACACAGTCTACTTCCCGATAGTGACAGGCACTCTATTTTTATTTGTTATGCTAAATATAAATCTAGCTAGCTAGAGGGTCCCAAGGCATCTCTCTTATCATTGAGGTAGATGGATAATAACAAGTTGCAAATCTGGGACAACCTGTGCTTCTGCTCTCTAAATCACAAGACCAGATACACAAAACGGGAATCTTTATCATCCCATGATTCTGCTGACTCATTTCTGTGAGAGTGCCTACTGGTGACAACAGGCAAGATAGAAGCAATTATATATTCAGATGGTCTTTTCACTGAGCCACTATAACAATAATAACAATAACAATAATAATAATAATAATAATAATAATAATAATAATAATAATAATAATAATAATAATAACAACAACAACAACAACAACAACAGCAATAACAACAACAACAACAACAATAATAATAATAATAATAATAATAATAATAATAATAATAATAATAATAATAATAATAATAATAATAATAATAAAAGTTGGAGGGACCTTGGAGGTCATCTAGTCCAACCCCCTGCTCAGGCAGGAAACCCTATACCATTTCGGACAAATGGCTGTCTAGTCTCTTCTTAAAAACTTCCAGTGTCAGAAGAATCCCATTTGACTGCTCCTTGCAGAGCCATTATTGCTTGATACACAAAAAAACATCTCCCTCTGAGATGCAGTGTGTGTGTATGTGTGTGCACAACAATTTTGGCCTTTTGAAAGGCCATGAAAACAGAAGACCTGGCTTTTCCCACAGGAACAGACCAGGATGTTAGATGAGCCCAACATAGGTGCGGTTTATGTGATATGTTTGGTGTTTTACTTATCGTATTATGATTATTGTAATTCTGCTTTCATGCACAGTTTTTAGTCGATTGTTGTTAGCTGCCCATAGTTCATATGTAAGATGGGCAACCACATTCATTTTCCAAACAAATTTTTATTTTATTTACTACTGAGAAACTAAAGCCTTGGGTCATCTCTTATAATGCTAAGCATACATTTACAATCAATGTTTAGTAGATTTGGCCATCTCTGTAAAATTTGCTCAAAATATCTTTTGCGATTTATGGTAACCAAATAGCCCTCTGGATGCTGGGGGTCTTGATACAAAAACAATGTCCTCATCTTCTAATATTATAATGATGAGGAAGATGACTGGATTTGTGAAAGGAAAATTTAAAAAGTGGACCTAATTCTGAAGGCAGAAATCTGGGGAAAATGGATGTGAGATGCATTAGCAGTTTATTATAGGTATGATGATACATAGGAAATCTCTTGACCTGACGCTATCCAAGTCTACTGGGTAAATTTCCATTATCCCTAACAACACGACTAGAAATAACTTGCATGATTTATTCCCAAACAGGAGGAAAATCCCTGGCCTTTTCTGTTGGCTTTATATTGTTGTCTTTGCTGTTGTTTGATTCAGCAACTATTTACTTTATGTGCTTTTATTTGGGCCTCAAACTCTTGAATACTATCTAGGAGGGTTCAAATAAACTGTGTTAATTTATTAAAAATAAATAAACTCAGCAGGCCTGTAGAAAGAAAAGTACAATGTGTAGGACAGCAAAGTTAGTTTGGGTCAAGTTGACTCAGATGGCAGCATCACTACAGCACTGAATGATGAAATGTCATTTGCAAAAATTTACCACAGCACACTGGCATAGCATTGCAATGATGGTTCTTGACTCAAGTTTCTTTTGGGTCACACAGAAGGCAATAAATGTAAATACACTGGTGATTCAGGAATGCAGGCAAATGATACAATTTAAGTGTACTAAACAGGGCCGGTTGGCTTAGTAAGATACACAACCATTTATTCATTTCTTACATTTTTATTTAATCTGCTGTTCCTGCAAGAAGGTTAAAATGAAATAGATTCATGGCCCACCCATTGGTCATGGTGGAATGACATTTTTCCATCTCATACTTCTATGATATGGTCTGATTTGACATGGTAACCAAATAATGAAGCATGCCCAGATTAGAATGCAATCAGCAATAGCCCAGTCCCTCTTGGACAGCAGGGAGCCATAAGCAATTGCATAACAGGAGCCAAAACTAGGGAGCCAGGAGGACAAAACCAGGCACCCCAAACCAGGAATGTTGCAGACCACAATTTTGCCAGGCAAAATCTCAGCTGAACCTCCGGAAGCCTTTAATGTTGCACTCTGCCAAGTGGCCTATAAAGAAGTCACTGTTTTATAGGAGTTGCATTCCTTTAATAACAGACCGAAAACAGAAATATGGGAGTGCTATTTGATTCTTTCTTGACCACTGTAGTTTTGATTTATACATTCATTTAGAATGTCAGTTATTCCTTTTTATTTTTAAACTTGTTTCTTCAGAGTTATTCAGATAACTATTATGGGAAAGAGAGTTAGCAGAGAAAAGAAGGATGACATTGTAATCAAAGTGATTTCTACTCAAAAATGGCTTAGAAAAATTGGGCAAGAGCCAAATGCACCTTTACAAAATAAGAGGCAAGTTGATCACCCAGCTGAGAAGGAGTTGGGGACTTTAATGGTGTAAAATTTGACAATGTATAAGATTGTCACTTTGGGAGAAAGATGCATCCTAGAAAATTTTGGAAGATTCTAGAAATCAGCCAGAAGAATTAATGCATAAATCATCCATTCTCTCATTCTCCTCAACCCTGCCATCTAAATTAACATGTGATACTATTTGATCCTTAGTTTTACAGCTACTGTTTTCCATGGTAAAACTTTGAGATTAGGCATCTGATTGTGCCAGTATTTAATGAACATTGTCCAACATGGATTATTTTTTCTCATTCTTTGTTCTGAAGATATCAGTAGACTTGGTGATAATGGAGAGCCTGATTTTTCTCAGTAATAGACAATATCCTTAATATTTCTTCCATACAGAACTTTTATAGAACAGAATTTGTGCAAACTCCACCATTTTTTTTTTAAAAAGCACCCTTCAACCCTGCCTTATGCCTGCAAAAAATAGATATTGGTTGCTCTAAAAGTAATTTCAAATTCATTCCAACTACTCATTTTAAAGTTTTGAGGAGATTTTGGAGCAGTTGAAATTGTACACTAGCAATCTCAGTTTAGTCCCTGGTCTACCTCCCACGTAACACCCCAAGAGTAAAAAAAGATTTACTGTAAGGAGGGGGAAAAAAGGATAGGGAGGTAGTGGAGATTTCCCATCAATAGTGAAGAGGCCCACTGGGTCCTTTCAGTGGTTGCAAATGTCACACGAAACGTCCTTTCCTGCTAGGGATAACAGCCCCTTAAAACAGTCTCAGAAGACCATTAAGAAATAAGAGACTATTCTTCATTGGTGACCAATGAGAACTTCTGCAGGAACAGAATCCCAATGGCAAATAATGCACAATAATGCACAATAAAGCAATAGCACTTAGACTTATATATCACTTCGTAGTGCTTTAAATCTTCTCTAAGCGGTTTACAGAGTTGGCATATTGCCCCCAACAATCTGGGTCCCCATTCTATCGACCTCGGAAGGATGGAAGGCTGAGTCAACCTTGAGCCGGTGAGACTCGAACTGCCGAACTGCTGGCAGTCAGCAGTCAGCAGAATTAGCCTGCAATACTGCATTCTAACCACTGCGCCACTACGATTCTAATGACCTATTGGGAGAATGTGAGATTGTAGTCAATCATACTTGCCAATAGAAACAGAATCATATGTAAAAAGAGATATTTTTGTTCAGATTTTTTTGTTTAAAAAAAATAATTCAGCAAATTTGAATAAAATGGAAAGGAATTGAATTTAACTAAAAAAGATGGAAGAAACCAAAACTGACTGATTTGCCAGCCTGGTCAGAATGCCCTGAAGGTCTTTTAAAAGCTATTTTTTATGATGCTGAGGTGAGGTTTAATTTTTTTTTTCCTCTCAGGTTCTTTGGTAAGAACTGCATTTGTTAAATTTGGCCATTAAGTGAAGATTTTGGTGGCTTGTTTACAAGAACTTAAGCATACCCTGGGATTTCTTAGAAAATCAAGTGGGAAGATTTTAATTTTTCAAAACAATGAAAAGGCAACATTGATAGATTTGACTACAAATAATGACTCACATATTTGCTAACAGTTCCTATTTAGTAAGACTACCCTGGCGTTTTTATAGTGTGTACATGGCTACAAATTTAGGTCCAAATTATCCATCTCAATTAGCTGAAATGTTTGCAGACTAAGTGAATCACATATAAGATCACCTCCTCTCTTCTGTTGGGGTTACTGCAAAATTTGGAAAGCGCAGTACAGTGTTAGGCCTGGTGGGGGTGTGCAAATCAGACGTTTGGTCTTTAGTAGGTCTTTAGTATGAATATGAGGAAATGTATTATATGTTCATTGAATTAGAACAAGACATATCACAAATGTTTGAATTATGGAAGGTTTTTCATAAAAAGGTTTGTTGCAGAATACAATACAGTAATAGTGGTATATGATAGAAGTAAAGCATGTATAAGAATACAGGAATAAGACAAGTAGTGTGATGTCCTCTTGGCTGTTCTATGTATAACGGATACATGAAGGAATACTTATGGTAATGACAGAGATGTGTTGGCTGGGGAAGTGAACATTTGTGTCCTTTTGTATGCTGTGTTGGCTAAGAATCTGACCAATTTGTAGAAGCTTTAGAAAGACTGTATGATGCAATCAGGTCTATAGAACTGAAATGTAATTTACCAAAGACCAAAACATTTCTATTTCACAGGGAATTGTTGAAAACTTAGAGCAAGCAGATGGATTTGTGTAATTTGTTAGAATGTTTACTGAATAGAAAAATATGAATGTGAAAATGTTAAGACATGAAAATGCTGGTAGAAAAGTAAGTGGGTTGTATATTGTCTGTTGTGAAGAATGAACGTGAGTTAAAAGTAGTGAAAATGGCTGTATATAGGAGCTTGCTTCTCTCCCAAAGATGCTTTTTTACGAGGTAACTGGACTTTCTTGGTTTTTCTTTGAAGACGTTTCGCTTCCCATCCAAGAAGCTTCTTCAGCTTCTTGGATGAAAAAGGAAACGTCTTCAAAGAAAAAAAAAGAAAGTCCAGTTGCCTCGTGAAAAAGCATCTTTGGGATAATTGACCTGGATGACTGAGAATCTCCACAGACAGCTTGCTTCTGTGGGGTGGGTATATCTGGAAAAGCATAAAAATAAGTAGTAAAACAGATAACATGGGAACTGTGTATAGTAAAACAAAAATGAGCATTGAATGAATGCGGATTACATAGGAATGAATGAAGTTGGTGTGTTTGACAGGCAGAGAACAAGTGAGAACCAAACTGTAAAACAAATATATGTGGAGGAAATAAGGTTGATTGAATTTCTGTTGCATCATCATCTTTTATTTCTTTTCTATACTTTGCATAAGACTGTTTACTCAACAGGGAACTGGATAATGGTGGGTATGAAGATATGTCAATATTATCAAGAAAAATGCTGTTATAATTTGTGCCACATGCACATTAGCAAAGATAGTAAAGCTGAATCACCAATTGCTCTTCTCTCTGACACAGCTCCAGCAAACAATAAATTCCTGAGATCTAAGAAGTAATCCTCTTAGGGGGAGCCTGGAACCCCCACAGAGCACATCCCCGGGTGGCAGATTGGGGGGCCCTACCCATTATGGCTTTTATGCTGTAATGGTGGGTTGGAGGGAATCAAATACCTCCCATGGGCCAGCAAGCCTGGTGAGTGGCAGCTGGCTCCCCAGTATCGACTGAAGGCAGAGACCGTATTGGTTGGAACGGCTTCAGAAGAACAGCACATGGTGTGATGGCAGCCACTTGAACAGCGTGTGCACAGCGGTGTAGAAAGCAAAGGGAAGACTACTACACTATATATTTTCCAGGAAAATCATGTTAATGGTGGCAAAACCTAACAATTGCCCCGAGTACGGGTGCCCCTTAAATGGGGCAGGGGTGCTAAGAATCTCCCGGTCTGCTAGAAGCATGATAAACCCAAAACTATGAATTGGTACGTGGAATCTGAGAAGCCTATACGAAGCTGAGAAAACATACAACACTATCCAAGAAATGTCCAAATACAATATCTCTATATTGGGAGTGAGTGAAATGCGCTGGCCTGAAAAAGGAATGTGTAGAATAGGAAATTATACTATCTACTACTCTGGTGAGAATAGCAAACACCATTGAAATGGAGTAGCTATAATCGTAAACAATCTTGTAAATAAATGCATCAAGTCCTTTATTCCTGTATCCGATAGAATGATGATGATCCAAATAAATAGTACTCCAGTAAATATGAATGTTATACAAGTTTACGCTCCCACAGCTGACAGTGATGAGGAGGACTTAGAGAAGTTCTACGAAGATATAAGCAGTGTACTGAAAACCCTAAAAAGTAGTGATATCACAATACTCATGGGGGACTTCAATGCAAAAGTGGGAAAAGGAAGTGATGCTCCTGTAGTTGGAAACTTTGGCTTAGGAACCAGAAATGGTAGAGGTGACAGATTTGTAGACTTCTGCAAGGAATATAGGCAATGTGTGATGAATACTTTTTTCAAGTTGCCAAAAAGACACCTCTAAACTTGGAGATCACCAGCAGATACACTAAATAATGTAGTAAGGAACCAAACTGACTATTTTACAATAAACAAAAGATTTAGAAACTCAGTAAAATCAGTAAAGACATACCCAGGTGCAGATGTACCATCCGATCATAATCTACTACTTGCCGAAGTCCAGCTGAAACTAAAAAGGATGAAAAACCCGAATCCTACTAAACCAAGAATTGACAGAGACTTCATCATTAAAGCTGGAGGTAAGATAAAAGAACTAGAAAATCATTTAAGAGAAACCAACAACCTGAATGATGAAGATGTAGAAGTGAACTGGAATAAATATATACCCAGTACAATGCAGTGAGACATGTGCAGATCTGTACATTGGAGAAACAAAGCAAGCACTTCACAAATGCATGGCACAACATAAGAGAACAAACCCATCAGGACAACACTCAACAGTCCATCTCCATTTGAAAGGCAAAGGCCACTCTTTTCAAGAGAGCAAGGTCCACATTCTGGACAGAGAGGACCATTGGTTTGAAAGAAAGGTCAAAGACACCATCTATATTAAAATTGAACGGCCTTCTCTCAATAGTGGGGGAGGGATATGACACCACCTATCTTCCTGTTTACAACACAGTCCTTTCAGTATTTACAAAAAGGTTGTCAGAACCCTATGTTCTGTGTGCATGGGATTTCTTATTCTTTTCGGGTTCTGCCATTCTCCTGGGGGTGGAGGGGGAAGCTTGAGGTGCCGATGTGTATTTGCTTTGCTCTGTCTCTCGCTCTATCCTCTTTGATGTGTCTCTAACGGGGTGAGAATGGAATGTACCTCTGGCCATCTGCCTTATCTCCGAGCACGGAAGAAATGGCGTAGACACCTAACAGCCTTGGAAGCGGTGCCTTATCACTCTGTTCCCACAGCGTTTTCACACCTGCAGATTGGCCTATTTGAACCGTCCGGATGGACAGTTTGGGTGGGATTACTATGGACACTTTTAATTACTTGATTCACGCAGGAAACCCTCAGATCCTGCCTTCTATTCCTGCTGTCAACACCTCCCAATAAATGTTCCTTTTGAAATGATGCCATTTCAAGAGTTCTGTTTTCTTGGGAGAACTGATTGAGACGGGTCCTTACAAAGATTCCACACCCATTTGCACTGTTCAGATGACTCTGAGGGCACAGATAAACCTCCAAGTGGCCTCAATAATTCTCAGAAAGAGTGCTAACAACCAGATGACTGCAAGGAATATAAATCCTTCCATTCCATACCATTCAGTCAGAAATGAAGAAGCTTCTTGGATGAGAAGCGAAATGTCTCCAAGGAAGAACAATGTCCATTTCCTTCTTGAAAAAGCACCTTTGGGACAACCATGACATGGATGACTGAGAACCTCCATAGACATCTACTTCTTTTCTACTTTACTCACTAGAGTAGTTCTTCCAGCAAATCTTATCATTGCATGATAATATAACAGAACAATAGAATAACAGAGTTGGAAGCGACCTTGGAGATCTTCCAATCCAACCTCCTGCTTAAGCAGGAAATCCTCTAACATTTTAGACAAATGGTTGTTCAATCTCATCTTTAAAATATGAAGAGATTTGTTAGTCTGAAGTTAGTTTGGGTTATGAGAAAGGAATTGGTGGAGAAAGTGACTGCTCCACAATCACACAGCTGCTTCAGCACCTAAGGAGGTTCAGATCCTGAGCCTCCCTGCTGTTAATCCAGCACCTTAACTATCCTTTCCCTTTGCCCTTACCCATTTAGGGGAAAAAATGATGCTTCCAGCAACAGGAGGAATATAATCCCCCATTAGTAAAATGGGGATCAAATACAGACGACTTGCCAGGAAGAAGCCCCCTAGAGGGGTAAAGAAAAATAAGCAAAATTCTAGAAGCAACAGGAGGAAGCTGTTCTCATTAAGTCTGTCTTTCCTTGGATTTTTATAGAGCAAACCTTTGTGGTGGGAATATAGTTTGAAAAGTGTGACAGTTGTAGCCATGAGAACATTAGATGCTTAACAGTAGAATGATCAGGAAATATCCATGACAGAATTGTAAAGGATGTGGGTCTGTACTATTTGCTTATTAGCCTTTTGCGTAAGCAGAATTTTGAACTTGGCATTGTTCTTGTGAAACTGTGCATTGTTTCTGTTTTGAACTGCAACGTTTGAATTACCTTTAAAAAAAAGGGTGGGGGGAAGGCTTGAGTTAGAATTGAAAGTCATTCTGTTCCTGTCACTCAACCAACTAGCTTTCTTTGCCGCAACAAAGCTTGATCTCTTCTTCCAGCCTGTATGGAAGCGAAGGTTTCGTGCTTGCTCAAGGTTGCTTTTTTTATCATAATTTGTCCTCCTGCCTTCTCCATCCAATGCTTGCCCTTGATGCTATGAAACAGGAGCTCCAGGCTACACTGCAATGGGCCAAGCAGATACAAGCCTGCCAAATGTCCGCACCCCGAATACATGGGGAGTGTTTTCCCCCAGCCTCCCTGGCACTTGCCTTTTAATCAGGGTGTGGTTTTGAACAACGGCACACAAGATTCCTCAAGCGGTTCTTGGAGGGCCTGTCGCCAAGTACAAAATAATTTATTAAACAAACCAACCCCTCGCATATGGAAGATCTTAATGCACTGAGATTTATGGAGGTGCTTGTGCACAAAGGCAAACACGCCCAAAGCATGTGGCTTTATGGGCTGTGGGCCTGGTCCTGCAGGAAGGCAGAGTGCCCTTGATCGCTACTATTAATAGCTGGTTTGCTCATACACATTCCCCCAAGAAACAAAAGGGGGGGGGCACGGGGAAAAATACACCTATACACCTTACCAGGTAAGGCAATGTATAGCAAGATCTCTTGGAAACAGTCATTGCTTCATTTGCTGGATTTTCTGGATATATTATTTTACGGTGTTTGCATAAAATGCATTTGAAAATAGAATAACTTTTTCCCCAGAGTGGAATTAGTGGGCCAAGTCTGGTTTGTAAGGTGATTTCTCTTTGGGGACTAAATGGAAGATGTTAATTCCTTCCACTTTGAGAATAATTGGAAACGCAGGAGGTCAGTAGAATGCTACGGTTGCAGTGTTTGAACTGGGAGTGAGGTTTTTAGGAATGGTTTCTCACCGATCAGCTTTTTAAATTTCATGTTACTGAATGCTTTTAAGAAAATGGTCAATTGTGGATCTCTGTGATGAGGATATGAGGCTGTTAAGGCAGGGGTCCTCAACCCCCAGTTCATGGATTGGCACCGGTCTGCAACATGCTAGAAACCAGTCTGTGTAAACAAACAGATCCCCATCCATGCATGTGCGGGGTGCAGGCAGCCCGTGAAACCACACCCCCTCCGGTCCATGGAAAAGCCTCTCTCCATGGAACTGGTCCCTGGTGCCCAAAAGGTTGGGGGCCGCTGTGTTAGAGCAGGAGGAGGTTTAAGAATACTTTTGAATGCTCTGCAGATTAAAATACTGATTTATGTAGCACCTCATTTGGTAGTTCATATTTACAGATGCCCAAATTTTATATTTATGCCCTCTGCACAACATTATTTCTCTTTAACTAGGTACCTTATGTTCTTGAATGGTCCATTTTGTTCTACTACCTACAGTGCTACTGGTGTACAGCCACATCCTCCTTAATCAAATCCTTCATCCTTCATTAAATGTCTAAAAGGAGGATATGCAAGGGCCATCTTCTCTTATGAATGCCTGCTTGCTTAGTTTATTCAGAAAAACCTTTGATCTGGCAACCTGTCTACAGGAAATAGATTGATCATTACACCAGCAGTGATACCATGGCTAGGAACTCTGGCTCAAAGAGATTTATCGTTTTTCCTTAAATAAATTAGGAAGACATTTCTGGGCATCAGAGCTAGGAACAGAGGTAAAGACATCTGCTTTTATTCATTTTGCTATTTAATATTTTTGCATCATTTAATTCTAAGCTTTGGCTGTTTGTTGTATGGTGCTTACTGTAAGCTATTTTGACTGTTGACTAAATAGCAGAGTAAGCCTTTATTTTTATTTTTATTTTTTAAAAAATCCATTCCATTGTGTGGATGTTTGGAGGGTGCTAACTCTTATTCAAGCTATAGCACACTTTAGGACTGTTGTTCTTGTTTGAAGTAGTAACTATACAATGGTAAGGATATGAACTAAATTTGGCCATGGATTTCTATGGAGCAGATCGGTTATGAGATTCTCCAAAAGTGTGGCCAGAATCTGTATTTTCAATTGAAAATCCATTTCTTTATGGAATATGCATCCAAAAAGATTTGCATGTTCCTGAAACTTCTATAGACAAAGAAAATTGCCAGTTAGTTTTGACTCCTGGTGTTTGTATCAAAAAGTCCTAGTTATATTTGAAAAAGAGAATTATAACATTGGAGAAATGTTGAAAAGCCTGCATTTCAAAGGGGTGTTTGTGTGTTTGTGCATGTGCGTGCGTGTGTGTATCATCTTCAAATTAGCATTGATCCCCGGCAACTGCCTGGATAAGCCCCTGCAGTTTTCTTGGCAAGATTTTCGGAAGTGATTTACAAGACCACCTAGGAGGTTTCAAGAAATTTATATATCTATGGAGATTCTCAGTCATCCAGGTCCCAAAGGTGCTTTTTGGGACATTTTAATGAAAAGGTGTCCCAAAGGTGCTTTTTCAAGAGGCAACTGGAGTTTGTTTTACCTTGAAGATGTTTCGCTTCTCATTCAAGAACTGAAGAAGCTTCTTGGATGAGAAGCAAAATGTCTTCAAGGAAAAACAAACTCCAGATGCCTCTTGAAAAAACACCTTTGGGACATGGGATTTATAGCCTCCTTGTTTCTAGCCTGGTGCCTTAACCATTACATCAAACTCATTTACTCTCATTCTTTTTCTTTCTGTGAATGACATGAGTCAACACCAGGAAAATTTGCATTAAAATGTTGCCCCCTCTTTTTTAAAAACAACAACAACAACTAATTACATTATAACCCACATAAATTAAAGATTATATGTACATATATTTCACAACATTTAAGGAAGTTGCAAATGAGAAGAAATGTGATTTTTACAAACCTTAATAACATTACTGAAAAACTCAGATGAAAGGCTATTGTTCAACTAATATGTAAAATGACTTGGATTTATATTCAACCATAAATCTTTGCATCAAAATTAATTCTACTTTCCTCTTGCTTTTCTTCAATATATAAATTTTTATTTGGTTTTCATGTCTCTAATTTGTTACTGAAAATATTTCTCATGTAAATGAAGTAGGGAAATTAATACCCCCAAAGCAATATTTTTTTTAAAAAAGATTAGGTAATACAATTCAATTTTTAAAATTAGGAAAAATTAAGTGAGTATAAAACTGAATCTTTCATCCTGAATCACCCTGCTAGTGTAAAAAGTCAGATGAAGAAAATTAAAATGTCTTTAGAGAAAAAAAAACCCAAACCAAAACATGATGACATCACATGCATCAGGCTATCATTGTATCAATGATATAGTTGATGTACTGTACATCAGTTGCATCATAAAATGATTGAGGCAAAATGCATACATTTTATAATTTGTGCGATGACCTCATGATGTGCATGATGACTTTGACCTTCCGTGGATGCACATGTGCATCAGCAATCAAAGTGATTTGGTTCCTTTTTCACAGTGGGATTGCTAATTAAAAATAATTTGCCAATATCTATGATGAAATGTGGACTTTGAAGAAGCAGGATAAAAAGAGAATTTATGCTTTTGAACTTTGGTGGTGAAAAAGACTCCTGAGAATACCATGGATAAGCCAAGAAAACAAATGTATCATCTGATAAATCAAACCATAGTTCTCCCATGAGGCAAAATGGCCAGGCTCAAATTATCCTACATTAGATACATTATGCAAAGACCTAACTCTGGAGAATGCTCTAATGTTGGGGAAGGAGAAAAGAAAGAAAAGAAGAGGACAACCAGAAGCAAGGACCCAGTTACAGTGACAATAGGTGTACTTTTGGAAGACTTGAAGGACCAAGTCGGGAACAGACCCTTCTGGAGAAAGTCTACTTATGTGATTTAAGAGTCGATAGAAGTTGACAGTATGTCATCTTGATTATGAACTAATCCTGACACACTCGGATGTGATTTTGCCTTTCTTATTGTGTGTAGTGAATGCCAGGTACTTTATTAATTAGTGCAGACAGCATTAAGAGATTAGATTTATCCATGGCCAGAAATATAATGCCAGTTCACACCCTAGTTCAAAGTCCCTGACTCTGGGCCAAATATCTGAAAGAAAATCAAGTAAGTGAGAACTAAGGCAGGAACTCACTAAAATTTGATTATGTCAGCTTGACATTTTTATGCACTTTCTTTTATGCACATTAAACATAATGTGCATAATTATTCTTGGTTATTTATTACTACACTTAATACAGTTCATGTTATAGATATTTTTTCTGAAAAGGAACATGAGACATTTATTTTTACCCATCTACAGCTGGTTAAATTACTTTGTTTCTATGCATAATAAACTGACTTGATTCATGTGACATAGAAGATATAGAAAATTTACACAATTTTGGTATAGAGTATCCAATAAAGTAGGTTTTAGCTGTGAAAACTCATGAGAAAACCTAAATTAAACTATCAATATACAGAACGCTACTCTCTACTGATTTTTATAAGAACAAATGTGACATATATATTACATATATAGTCCCAATCAAGATGAAGGAATGTATCCAGGCATATGTCCAAGAAACTGGTCAATGGGATATATGAAGGCTATTAAATATCACAGAAAGGGAGAATTCCTTTTTCTCTTCAGCAGTGCAAAACTGCTTCATTTATATCATATTCTGCTATCCAACATGCTAGAATTAAAAGTGTGCAAGACAATGTTGACTATTAGAATGTTCTTTTTAATTCACTCAGTAAAAGCTCAGTGGATTCATTGGGGGTAAGAATTTTACCCAATTGCTTAATACCTATTTATTGCCTAGATTTCTGCTTGTTCCCCATTTGGTCTTGTAACCCCCTTACCCCTGGTCCATTAGTGTGTTGCACTACAGAAATCACATATTCAGGCTGCCAGGAAGGCTTTGGTTTTCTTTCATTAAATTTATAGTACCTTTAAAAAAAAAAGTACTATTTGGCAGTGGCATAAGGAGCTGCCTTTATATGTTTGTGTTGTCTTTTGGATGCAGTAGTTATTTGATCAGCCTGGCTTCTTTCAGAAAAAGTATCTTTACTTCCCAAACAAATTCATACAAATAGGATAAGTAAGTGATACCCATATGTAGCTATTTGCTGCTTGTGGTATTTATATCATAATGGATGGAAATAGGCACTGGTCCAGAATCTGTTTTAAGGGTAAAGTGTGGCAAGTGGCAGGAAGAGTTGTGGTCCAGCTGAGGGCTGTATAGCAGGAGGTACACCAGAAATGAGAATCCTTAATATTTTACCAATGCTGGGCTTTTTAAGAAGTTGCACAAGATTGCTGCAAAGATAGGTTTAAAAAGAGGCAGTTGCTTTCAGTTTGCTATTTATAATAGAAGAGTGGAAAGAAAGAAAGAAAGAAAGAAAGAAAGAAAGAAAGAAAGAAAGAAAGAAAGAAAGAAAGAAAGAAAACAAACTTTTAATCTAATCAAGAGACAAATAAATAATAGTCTGTGATGACTCACCAGTCCTTAAAAACATTTTTCTTATTTTGATAAATTTTTGAGCCTTCAATTCTGCTTATTCCCCTAGAACTATGGAATGGGTACTTGAGTCAAGAGATCAGAATAATGTCCACAAGAATCAGTTGAAACAAACAAAACCCAAATCCATATGAGCAGTATTATGTGTAATAGTAAAAACTAAAGTTGAATTTCCCTAGATAAAACAGATTTTTTCATGAAGAGTAAACCCATCAGTAATTAATTCTTAAATGGAGATAAATTCAATCCTGCTGAGCCTATATTTTTTACTGAGCTGCAACCACCCAAATTACAAAAATATTGTAATTGCTGAGATTAATCAACTGTTTAAATTACTATATTCAAAATGAATCACACACGAAAGAAAAAAAAGTGGATACTTTCCTGTATAAACTTGAATTCCTAGAGCAGGGCTTTTCAACCTTTTCACCGATTGTACCACTTTTAGGATATGGCAATATTCGAGTACCACCTAGCAAGGTGTCAAAAACTTGATGACCAAAAAAAACCCCCTGTTCAACGTTGCAATTGCACTGAAATGACTTATGGCCATTTTCACACTTATGACCATTACAGCATGCCCAGGGTCATGTGATTTATATTTGGATGCTTGGCAACTGATTCATATTTATGATGGTCACAGTGTCCCAGGGTCATGTGATCCCCTTTTGCAACCTTTTGACAAGTAAAGTCAATGGCAGGGCTGCTGGTGGCCAAGTGCTAAGGCGGGACTTCCCTCCCTCCTTGCCTGCCTCCCTCTTTCTCATGCCCACCTCCTTCTGAAGGAAGAATTTGAACCCCCCCCCATATTTTTTCTCTTGCATATATTCATCAAACAAGGAAAAGCCTCCAGAAACAGAAAAGACAAACTGCTGAGTGAACTAGCTTAAAAAGGCACATTCCCCTTTAAGAATTAGCTACTGGCTAGAAAGGAAAGTAAGGAAGAAAATAAAATGTAGAAAGTATTGGCTGCGGCTAAGGCAGCCTCCCCAAATGGCTCCATTCATAAGTAAAGGAATCTACAGGCAAAATCCATTCAGGACAAAAATACTTCAAAATCCCTTGCAGCAAAACTTACAGCTAACAATAGCAGAGCAATAGAAGCTAACATCAGCCATCAGCCAAATAGAAATTGCCAAACACTCCTTAAGAACACAAAGCCCACATTGCACAAATCCCAGAACTTCAAAGTCACAAAAGCACATAAGAATCCTTCCACTCTCCAGCTCCCTCCCTCCTCCGTGCCTCACCTCCAGCTGATGCTACCTTTTTTCATTCCTCTTGGAGGGCCACCCCTCCCCCACTGCATTTCTTGCCTGTTTGCTGCTGCCAGCACAGGTGGCTGCCACAGCAGTTGTAAATCAGCTCATGGCCGGCCTGCTTGATTTGATCTCCTCTCCTCCCCCCCCCACCCTCCTCCTCCTTTGGTGCAGCTAGAGCTGACTCGGCCTCCTCCCAAGGCTGCTGCTGCTGCTTTTTTTTTCTCTCCCTCTCCCGCCCAAACTGCCTCCTTTTATAGCCTCCTGTCTCGGCCCCCTCCTCCTCCTTTCTCATGGGGGAGGGTGAGCCAGAAGTGAGCCTGGGGCCTTTGCCTGCCCCAGCCAATCTGCAGCTCCGGAGGACTCTCTCACAGTAAGTCCTTGCCTGCGCTGGCTCATTCCCTCCCCCACTACACTTGGCTAGGCAGGGCTGCATACCACCTGCCACT